>APFE030421017.1:116862-127517 GCA_000404065.3 Pinus taeda
GCGCCCGCGCCCGCGCCCGGCATAAATCCGTTTGAAGGTTCTATAAACATTAGGCATAAATTATAACAAACTTGACATATAACTAACGCGAACGAACCGGGCATCGTCAGAGAAGAATATACCGTTTCTTGTCAGAGTTTATAACAAACTATAACCGGCATAAATTAGTTTGAAGATTCAATGAACATTAAACGAACCTGACATTGTCAGAGAAGAATATACCGTTTCTGGTCAGAGTTTATAACACTATTTGGCATAAATTCGTTTGAATGTTAAATGAACATTAATTGGCATAAATTCGTTTGAATGTTGGATGAACTCAAGCACCGACTAGTCGCATTAATGGTAAGTGTCACACGCACCAACTAATTACGCATCTGCGTTTAATCTTTTGACTTGTTACAATATAATGGATCAAAGATGTTGGTATAACGTGTTGTATAATTTTTTTGACTTGTTACAATACTGGTAAGGCTTCTCGCGTGATATAAATCCTTTGACATGTCACAACTATTCATGTGCACACTAAATTCTTCTATGTGATTCGTCTTTCGTAAGTGACAAGTTTGACAAGCTTTCCAATAAGACAATCTACACGTATTACAGGTACAGGTACGGTTGTTTAATATTTCAATTTTTTTTTTTTTAAAGCATGGAGACCAGTCCCCAACACTTTGGAAGGAGGCTAAGCAATAAAGAATATGACTATAATGGTAGGGAATATAATGTTTGAAATGAATTTTTATTATTTATGAGTTTTAGCATGTGATGTTGATATAATGTTGTTGGAGATTATTTATGGAACTTTTTTATAAGATACCAATTATATTAGCTTTTAAGGCCAGTTGCATGTATTTAAATTTGAAAATTGTTTTCTTATTTTTTACAATTGCTTCACATTCTTCTTGAAAGTGCAAAAAAGCAAAAATAGTCATCTAAATGTTAAATTTAGCAAATATTAATTACATTATTGAAATTTAAAAGAAACAAAAAGACAAGAGCAATATTTAGAAAGAAGAAAATAATTTATATTCTTGAATATATATATAAGCTCTAAACCCAATCCTTTTCTTGAATATAAGAAGTATTAATTAGATTTTTGAAACACAAAATCTTAACACCTAAATTTAGAAAGGATAATTCTAATTGCATTTTGGAATGTTCCAAAAAGTAAAATTTAAAAGAAATTAAATTTAAAAAAGCTAAAATGATTCTAAAAAAAAAATGTTAAAAAATTGTTGGTAAAATAAGAAAATACGTGAATTTCTTTCATGAAAGTGCACAGAAAATGCACAAAGTTAATGTGTAAATTTAATAGTTGAATCTCTATATAGCGGCCCAAGCCATGGACGTTCTCTGAAACATTATCTACACAACATCTCAATGACATCTCCAATAATGAGAATGAATTTGCATAATTATGAATAAGCAAATAGAATTAGTATTTTTTTGTGATATAGTAAAATTGTTAAAATAAAATTTAAAGATAGTTTGTTTACTAGCAAAAATCCCTATTAAAATTCCTATGGATTAATAGTATTATTCTTTAATAAACCAAAAAAGTCATATGGATTAGTAGTATTTTTAATTAGTAGTAAAAAATAATTAATTTATATATTTTTTTAAATAATCTTAGATTAGAAAATTTTGAATGCTACATTATACAAATAAATTATTTATCTCAAATTTATGGATAAATTTTTTCAATATTTTTAAGAGTTGCAAAACACTGGACATTTAAAAAACCCTATATACTAAATCTTGGAGGGCTATCTTTGAAATCACTAATTATAATAAACTTATTATTAGATATTCCTCTTCATTGCACTATATATTAATTATTTCTCTTCCCTTTCACCACTATGACCACTATAATATCTAATGTAATATGTGTCCCTTAAACAAAAGCCATTATGAATGCCAAAAAATTGAAATTTCCCATAACCCATTTAACCCCTAATTTAGGGTGATCACAAGTACTCTTAGAGAATTGCAAAGCCTTCCACAATGCCGCCTCTTACCGCTATTACCACTAAAAAAATGACATTGATTACTTTATAATCCTTAACATAGTAACTCTAAAATTAGGTAAACTATAGTGCACTATGATCTTTAACACAATGATTTCTAGAAACTATGCACCCTCGTACAATGCCATGATAAAGACATTGTAACTCTAAAAGTCATAGTACACATCAACTTTAATACTTAGCATATTAACTATAACTTATATATAATTAAAGTGGCTTGACATAGTGAAGATAAAGGTGAATCAAGTGTAGTTCCTTCAAATTAAATTCCATGAAAAGGGAATATAAAAAATGTTGTATTATGCACATGAGATTTTGACTATTGACATTGATCGAAAAAGCATTTTATGGGATTCAATATATGGTAATGATATTGATGAGTAGTCATAATTATCCCATTATATGATATGATAACGGCCTATATTTTCTAGATAACTTGAGGCCTTAATGTTTGTGTGTCAAGCCCATTTTAGCTATTATGCTTACGAGTTCACAACATTAATTTTATGTATATTAGATTTTATAAAACAATATGATTTTCCAATTTATCGCTCGATGCACTAAAATTAACAAAGTATAGATATGTTTTTCCAAATTTAATTATATGTATTGCAATGTTGATTGGATTCTACAAAAGTACCAAAACTGATGACTTCCACAAGGTACACATTGTGATTATCATTACTTTTTCCCTATTTCTGAGTAGAAATCTGAATTCTCCTAGGAGGTAGTATAGATAAGTTCCAATTGTTGCTTCAGTGTATCTAGAAAGATCTGCCGGATTCACTAAAGTAAATTTATTGAGGATTTTACTTATATTATTTTTTAGCATTCAATTTTTAAGTGTATGTCTCAATTTTCAATTGCAAAAAGTATTTTTGTCTTTCATAAAAAGATGATTAGAGAAGTGGAAGATATAAACTACGAACAATAGCCCAAAAGAGAAATTACCTCATTCGAAAGAGAATAAACTAAGAAAGAGATAATAGAATTAATGTTATTCTTATTATGATGAGGAGATAATGGAGACATGTATTGATATTGCTACTATCATAAAAATGGTAAGGGTTACTTCTATAACATCCTTCTCTAAATTTGGAGTAAACATATTGTGCTACATAATTTGTTAGCATGTATTAAATGATAGAAGTGATTGTATGAAGTAGAATCATTACCTGACGCAACAACATCCAAAAAAAATCTTTGAAGAAATTTCAATACACTAGCCATAGATGTTATAGGTACTTTAATTTTCCTAGCTCAAACAACATGGCTCTAGTGAGAAAATTGTCACTTAAGTTAAGCTATAAAAGATTCAGAAGATTTCTTCAGAATGATGGAATTGCAGCATTGAGGAAATTGGAGAAAATATTTAAGACTTGCAACTCTAGTAGTTGGTTGAAGGTGGCATGGATCGAACCGTTCAAGTTATTTCTGGAGTGATCTAGATGCTTATCGCTTGAAATCTCAGAGACAATGTCTAAGAGTAAGAGTCATCCATGGCTACGATTGTGTGATAAACCCAAATTATGGAGGTTAACTCTTCTTCTCAGTTGCAGAAGACTACTACTTGAATCATTCATGTAATTTCAAATATGTGTTGATTTTTAATTAGAGTGAGGTAAGCCATGATGACAGTCTACTATTTGTTGGGATGAACAGTCTCTTCCCAACCCAACTTGATAGCGAGAAATGTTTGGTGTAGTGATTGTCCAACTCCTCATAGAGACATCTTAAGTTACTTATTGTTTCCAAATTTTCATTAAGCAGTTACCAAAAATATTATTTTTAAATCTCCATTAATAATTTTGTCTCCAACATTGTGATTTCCATGAGAAAACATCCAACCTAACATGCAAGATTTTACTTGAGTTAAAATATTCACTTCTTGGAGATAAGTTTTCAATGTGTTAATTTGAAACACATTTGAAATAGTTAGTCATATAATATTCGTATGAAACTAACATACACTAATATAAAATATCTCATTATATACTTATCTAAATTAATTTATAATCTAATATTATTTTCTCCAAATATTGACTAAGATATGATCAAAACAGATTTGAGGTTAGTTGACCACTAAGGAGATCAGGTAGGGAAAATCAATTGCCAGCAAGGTATAGGGATCATGGTCTTATAACTAGTATGTTAAATGTTGTTGAACACTCTAATTATAAATAAGAAAGTCAATATGATGAGTGGAGAATATCCATGGAAGAGGAATATGAGTCAATACTTAAGAACAAAATTTCTGATTTAGTTGAACTACTTGAAGGCAAACAATGGTACTATAGACAAATGTAAACCTAGGTTGGTGGCAAAGGGTTATTCACAGAAGGAAGGCATAGATTATGAGGAAACCTTCACCCATGTAGCTAAATTAAACACAATTAGAATGGTAATTGATTTAGCTGCTATAAATCATTGGATGATACACAAACTAGATGTGAAACATGTTTTCTTAAATGGTGAATTGAAAGAAGAAGTGTATTTAATCAAACCTGAGGGGTTTGTGAAACAATGGAGGAAAATTTAGCCTGTAGATTGAGAAAAACATTATATTGTTTATAACAGGAACCGAGGTCATGGTATGATAAAATTGATTCATTTTTCCTGCACCATAGTTATAAGCAGAGAAAGAATGACCCTACTATGTATATTGTGTTTGATGAAAATGGGGCAAATTGTTTTGATTTCTTTATATGTAGATGATATTATTCTTATAGAAAATGGATATGATCTCATTAAAGAAATCAAAATTTAGATGTTAGAGGATTTTGATATGGCAAATCTTGGAGAGTTACACTATTATTTGGGTCTTGAAGTCTGGAGGGACTCTGGATAGACTCTTTTGTCTCGAGGAAATTATGTGAGGAGCTTATTGAAAAAGTTCAACATGTATCAGTGAAAAGCTTCCTTAGCGTTGTTACAATAGAATCTTAAACTCCATAATGATGATGGTTCTAAGCAGGTGGATTCAACACTATAGAGATGACTAGTTGGGAGTTTGATTTATCTAATTACAACTAGACCTGATTTAGCTTTTGCAGTCAGCTCTTTGGCGCAATCTATGTCAAAGCCTCTTGAGAGTCATTGGGTGGAAGCGAATGGTGTCTTAGGGTATATTCAAGGAACCTTGGACTTTGTTATCAAATATACTGATTCATTTGATGTTAGATTGACAGGTTTTTCAGTTTCAGATTGGGCTGGAAATCTGAATGATAGACGATCCATAACATGTTATGCATTCAACATTGGGTCTCGGGCCATTTCATTGAGCAACAAGAAGAAGAACAATGTAACCTTTTCTTTAGAAGAAGCAGAGTATCAAGCAGTGTGTGCAACACTGTTTAAGGAAGTTTGGTTGAGGAGACTTCTTCATGATGCCGGAGGAGAGAAAAAGGATCCTATAGTTATCAAATGTGACAATCAAATCTCAAGATAACTTGCAAACAATCGAGTGTTTCATAAAAACTCAAAGCATAGTGATACATAGTTTCACTTTGTTAGAGAGAATATTTAGTCAAAACAAATTTATATTGAATATTGTAATACCTTTTTCCAAAGGAAAAGACAGTAACTTTTTATTAAAAAAATAATGAAAAGTTACACTAGCATAAGCTCTGAAACATTTTGTAGGCTGCCACAAGAGCTCTAGTGCATATGCACCCACCGCATCGTTAGGAGACTAACGTGCACAAAGAAAAAGAAAAGGAGAAAGAGAGGAGAGAGGAAGAAAGGGGCAAAAAACTGAATTCCGGAAGAGAGTCACACTTCAGGTTTTTCTCCCCTTTTTCTTTTCCACCTTACGCCACTCTCCTTGAGTGGGCTCGATCGAAGCAATGACTATCTGTGTTTCTGTATTCTGTGGGCCAGTTTCTTTGTCTGAGTTTGAAGTATCAGAGTGGTGCTGCCGTTTGATGCCTCCCATGCTTGGATCCACTCTTGTCGTCTCTGTCTTGTTGTTCGGTGTGGTTCCCTTCTGATTCTCGATTTCTTGAGATACCTCAGTCTTCTCTGCAGGGGCCTCTTCCACCTCTGCTTCTGATTCTTCTTCCTCTGAGTCTGGGGGTGAGAATTTCCATCCTTTCTTCTGCTTCCCTTTCTGCTTCTTTTTACTGTTTACTTTCTTGTCTTCTGGACATGAACTTTGCAGGTGTCCTATCTGCCTACAGAGCCTGCATCTGAAAGCGGTGTTTTCATAATCTAGTACTTGCAACCAGTTTTGTTGTTTGTAGATCAGCCTTATGTTGTCCGGCAACCCTTTACTTAAATCTACTTCCACACAAATACGTGCGACAGTGTAGATCCTTTCATCGATCCTTTCCAGGTCCGTTTTGATATATTTCCCTAAGTTGTTCCCAATGCCTTCCAAGACTTGTTCATTCCAAAAGTGTAGAGGAAGATTGTATAGTCTGGCCCAGACCGACATTTTGGTTAGAGTCATTTTGTTTGGGTCAAAATCTGGAAACCATGGGGTCATAAATAGCCCCGATGTTCCCCAAAACCATGGCCCTGTACTGATGACTGTGTCTCTGACTTCCTTGGATGTAAATTTCACTATGAAAAACCCCTTTGAACATAGATGAATATCACATTCCATGGTCCAGCTGGTGAAAATCCAATGGAAAAGATCCAAAGGTTTAGGCCAAAAGCTGTTGAAGCGGCATATTAGAGCTTGCGTTTCGTAGGATTTTACGAAATCGTCAAGCCCTGAAGAATCTAAATTTAAGGTCGGGGTTTGCTCTGACTGATCTACTATGTATGGCCTGGGTATGTGTCCGCCTTGATCTGAAGAAGACCCTATGTCTCTGCTGCCCTCAAGAATGTTTTTGTAGGATAAACCTCCTTTGGGTTGGTGCTGGGATGCAGATTTTTTCCCTTATCCCCCCCTAAGGAGCTTGGTTGTCCCTGAGGCAGAGCCTCTCCTCTCAATCTGAAGTTTAAGGTAATGATTGATACTAGCCCAATATCATAGCTATCCATCGATCTAAGATCCTGGAGAGACCGCCTGCCACTGACCAGATGTTGGATCTGAACTGGGTATCCCATTTCAGCCCAAATCTGTTGTTTCAGCTGCAAGGAGGTGCTTCCTGCATGAACCCATACTAAACGAGTTTTTCCCTGAGGGGGTTTAATTAGAATCTGAAAATAAGAATTTTTTACCTACTCTGGCTGTAAGCAAACCTCCAGATCTGGCCCTATTTTTGTTTGTTTTTCCTTGAACTTGTCTGGATCTGCTAAAACCCTGCTCGATCTTTGATTGGTACCCTCAGTCTGTTGCCTGGGTCGCGTTGTGCTCGTATATAGGCTAGATCGTGTATATCCAAGCTGAAACTATAATGTTTGGGCCCCTGCGTTGAAGGAAGGATCGAATCTGCTTCATGCAGCCCTCCCCTACCTTTTCTTCGTGCGGTTTGGCAGAGCCTGGCCTCTAAAAGCCACACGGAACGACAACTTTTTTGTTCAAGAGCGCCGTTTAGGGCCTCGATCTTCCACCAGAGATAGGCCTCTTCGTGTATCCACTTAAAAAATTTTGACGCCGTTGAAACCCTCACCTCCCGGTCTCGTTGAGATCTTACATTTTGTTCCCAGTCCAGGATCGCGTGATTCCTTGTGACGAATAACCCCACAGCTGCATTTCCGCGTTGATCTCAGTGTATTTGCAGCGTTTTCCCGCAGGAAGCATGCCATTTCTCTGAAGGCGCATGCAAGAATGACCGCCTACCAACAAAGATCGTCGTCGCCCCAATCCCTGGATTGGCTTCGGCCCCTAAGGTGGGCTTGGGAGCCACTGCGGCAACAACAAAACCTCTGCTCGAACAAACCCTAGACGTTGCCATCTTACCTCCTCGGTTTCATTTAACTCTGAATATTGTAATACTTGTGATAATGTTGCAGACATTTTTATTAAGCCCCTTGGATGAATTAAATTTGATTTATTTAAGGAGATGTTGCGAGAACTAGTGAATCCTTTCTCCATTAAGGGGGAGTGTCAAAATTAATGTAGAATGTATTATTGGAGAGAGTTCGTCCATTAATTGTCTGTGAGAATTAGATTAGGAATTAGTTCCTACACTATAGGTGATTTTTCTAACACTCGTACTTGCATGTAAACTATTTATTCTTGACGATTTATGACGAAGGTGTAGGGTGTTCTACTAGAGGAAGTCTCCAAGTGAAGCTCCTCACCCGTGAGCTGCACAGTTTGAGAATATATCTTGTTTTATTCTATTTTTTAACATTTACAATGAGTGAATATTAGCTAACTATTTGATGGGTCATATACATAGATAATTTATCTATATAAGGGGATTAGAGTAGTAGTCAAACAAAATTAGTGTTATTATTAAGAAGAGTAGTTATCTATCTCAAAGAAAAAATATGACAAGATGATAGACGTTAATAGACACGTTATTGTAAACTAAAAAGATTGCATATATCAAGAGAGAATCATTTAGCAATTTTTCAGCATAGGAGAGGAGCAATGGTTAATAATTTTGGAAATAAGAAAAATTATGTGCTTCCTAGAGAGTAGATTCATCTCAATAAGTGTGGTTCTATTTTTTTTTTGTATAACATACAATAATCCATTTGACAACGCATGGAGGTTTCTTTCTCTTCATTTCTATATGTGTGATTATTGCATGTATAGAAATATTTATTTATGTGATCAACTAAGTCTAGTTCTGATTTATTTAATTAAGATAAACATATAAAAGTAGTCATATAGGACATAAACATTAGGGTTTATGATTTAGGGTTTATGATTTAGGGTTTATAACATTTTAGTAAATTCTTTTAATAAGAAATTAAATAAATGTTACAAATATTTATTAACATGTTATAAAATTCTTATGCTTTAGCATTCAAGGTTTATGGTTTATAACACTTTAGCAAATGTTTTTAATATACACTTAAATAAAACTAACAAAACACTCTTTAAAATGTTATAAATTAATTATGGTTTAGGTTTTAGGGTATAAGGTATAGGTTTTAGAGTTTGGCGTTTAGGGTATAGGGTTTATAGTTTAGGGTTTATCACACTTTAGTAAATTTTATGAATTAACACATAAGTAAAAGTTACACAACACTTTTTGAAATGTTATCGAAGGCTTACGGTTTAGCATTTAGGGTTTAGTTTTTTGGTTTAGGGTTTATAGTTTAGGGTTTAGTTTCTATGGTCTAGGGTTTATAACACCTTAGTAAATTTGATGAGCCCCAATTTTGGTACAATTTGGGCTCATTTTGGCCTATTTTACTTGCTCAAACCATTCATCTTTATTTGCTTATGCGTGCATTTCTTAGTTTATTCATGTTTTTTGTAGGAAGAAGGTTAGACACTTTATCTACGTGACTAATGCATTATGATTCCAGGTTTTGGCATTAAAAAGGGAGCAAGAGACAACGAAAAGGGGATAAGGAGACAATAAGGTGGCACTGCTGATTTTGTGGAGAGATGTCCATGGTCTTGGGACATTCCTCGTGATTCCCACCAAGAACTCCGAGCTCCAATCCATCTCCCCTCCGATCTCAAGAAGCAGCCAGCTGTCCTAGATGAACAACAATCATAAACTGTTCTACAAGAGCAGTAGTTATGACTGCCCTACAGGATCCGCAGTTAGACTCTAGTTGGACAGCCGAGCTCCTAAAATCAAGGGCACTCGGTGTCTCATCGTTTTTTTGTATAAATATGAAGGCCTTAGCCTTAGATGGTTGTTGAAACTCTCGTATTATCATTGTAATTTTGGAGCACAGTTCAGTTTCGTTCCTTTTTGTAAGCCAATTCGGCATGACATCAGATTATGAATAAAGAAGGCAGTTTGTGATCTATTTCTGAGTTTTCTTAGGAGACTATAGCTCTCAGGTTAGTTCCCAACCTAAGAGCCATAGATCCCCTCTGCTGTAGTGTTGTTTCCATTTCATTTCCAGCACTTTAAGTTTTCGTTTGCACATGCAATTCGAGTTACAGTTTGGTGATTTGGTTTTCTTATGAGTAGGATAGATTTTGCTTATGGTACAGTTGTTTCCACTTGTTTAGTGTAGCAGAGGATATATACTATCAATTGGAGCTCCAGCAAAACGGTTGTTAAGGCTCACTGCCATCTCTCTTGAAGATTGGGGTGCAGCCCATAACTAGCCACCAAAAACACGCATTACTTTACTTGATGATTGTTGCAATATAGTCACGGTCTTGATTATATGCTTTCTTGTCAGTCACACCTGCACACATACTTTCATCACAGCCTCATACATATTTCTCTTCACGTTTTAGATTGATGTTCATTGAATTCACAGCATAAGTAATTTAGGTTGATGTATTTTCGGTTTGGTGACAGTCATAATCATTTGTTTCATTTAAACTCTTCTTTCTCGTTCCATTACCATTACCTCCATCTTGATCACGCATGCAACCATATCTCCTCGACCATCACTTCGTTCTGTCCTCTCCTAAAGTCTTCCATTCCTCACGTAGCTTCATTTCTTGACCTTTCATTGACATCACTCTTCGCCTTCAACATACTCCCTACACCCATTTCCCATCTCATTCTTCCACTTCTGAGCCATCACCAGCCTTATCCCTACCTCACATATCTCTTCCTATCATTCCATCACTCCTCC
>APFE030421020.1:1625-74375 GCA_000404065.3 Pinus taeda
CCACTGGATCTCAAAACCGAGACTACCAGCTTGATTTTTCATTATGTTCCTTTCAATGTTACAATACATATTTGTACACGCTGAAGCATCCAATACCATGGACCGAAAAACCATCACGTCCAATACCATGGACCAAAAAACAATCGATCCAATACCATGGACTGAAAACCATCACGTCCAAAAAAAACATGTGCGAAAATCATGGACAAAACCATAGGTGGGTCCGCCCAACCTAACATAGGGTCGAAAACCAAAATTTTCTGGGGCGCTGCCACGGACCTCATAAAGTGGGGTTACGGGTACCCCTCAAACCCCCTATTAACTATGTGGAAAGAATATAACACAACCCAACAATTGAAAAAAGCACTTTATGGACTAAAACAAGCTCCTAGGTCTTGGTATGAGAAGATTGATTAATTTTTTCTGCAAACTGGCTATAATAAAAGTAAGAATGACCCTAATCTTTACACCATGAAAGATGAACAAGGGTGTGTAATTTTTATTTCATTATATGTAGATGATTTGATAATTAGAGGTGATGCTACATACCTAATCGATGAAATCAAGAAATATATGTCACAGGTGTTTGAAATGAAGCACCTTGGTGAACTCAGATACTGTTTACGTCTTGAAATTTGGAGAGATACAGGTCAAACTTTTTTATCCCAAGCAAAATATGTCAAAGGCCTATTAGAAAAGTTTATAATGGATCAATGTAATCCTGCACCAGTACCATTGCAATAGAACATTAAATTGCGGCGTGAGAATGGCTCAAAAGCAGCGGATGCAACACTTTATAGACAGTTGGTTGGGAGTTTAATCTACCTAACCACCACTACACCTGATTTAACTTATGCAGTCAATGTGCTAAGCCAATTTATGTTTAAACCACTTGAAATCCATTGGAATGTAATGAAGAGTGTTTTGATGTATCTACAAGGTACTATAGATTACGGTATTATTTACACTGAGTCTTCTGATGTTAGATTGGCAGGATTTGCAGATTCAGATTGGGCCAAAAATGTAGATGATCACAGATCTATAATAGATTATGCTTTCACTGTTGGATCCGGGGTGATCACATGGAGCAGCAAGAAGCAGAACACAGTCTCCGTGTCCTCAGCGGAAGCAGAGTATCAGGCCATGTGTGCAGCAACGTGTGACGCGGTTTGGTTGTGGAGACTTCTTCAAGATGTCGGGGAAGAACATATAGACGCAACAACAATCAAATGAGACAATCAGAGTTCAATCAAACTTGGCAATAATCCGGTGTTTCACAAAAACACTAAACATATTGATACTCAATTCCACTTTGTCACGGAGAAATTGTAATCCAAAGAAATTCATATGGAATATTGTAATACATGTGATAATGTTGCAGACACTTTCACTAAGCTTCTTGGAAAAGTTAAGTTTCAAATGTTTAGGGAAATGTTAGGCATGTATGTGAACCCATTCTCCATTAAGGGGGAGTGTTGAAGATAATGAAGAATATCCTAGAATAGGTAGAGTTGGTTCACGTAACCTCAAGATAGGAATAAGTTTCTATTTATTTGGATGTTGTTCTAACTTCCCTAAAGCCATGTTTTCTATTTAATGTGTAATGCGGATGAACAATGTAGAGCATTCTGTAGAGCGAGATTCTCCTCGTTCAGACTCTCTTTCGTAGAGTTATTCTCCTCGTTTAGGCTCTCTTTCGTAGAGTTGACCAGTGAGTTTTATTTCATTTAATACAAACATTGTCATTTTTATCAGATATGGCAATAGTGCCAAACAACAACTATTTCTCTGCCAACAGAATATATATATACATATAGTTTCCACTACCGAATGCCTAAAATCATATTCTATTGAAAACAACCCGCTAATTCAAAGTACAGAACTTTGAAAATAATACTATTCACAGAGGAAATATGATGACATAATACTTTGATTTTTGGTGTAGCGAAAGTGAGAAAGATGCAGACGAGGCAGAGCTCTAGCAGAACACCGATGATTTTGACAACCATGACAACCACACTATGCCATCCATTGCCGATTAGCGGTGATCGATACCATGTGTACACAAGACAGTAGAAGAGGGTTGCTGCATAAGGGAAGCCTGACAAACTCTCTGTGCTCCAGTTTTCCATAACCATCTTGAACGTAGTACTATTGCCGAACATGACAAGACAAAACTTTTACGTTATGCGCTATATTTAACAGCGAAATCTTCCTTAGCATTGGGTTTCTTGATCCACTCAGTGTTTTTATGTTATAAATTATATTCATGCTGAATTTTTCCTTAAACTTAGCATTGGGTTTCTCGATCCACTCAATGTTTTATGTTATAAATTATATTCATGTTGAAATTTTCCTTAAATTTGAGTTTCATGATATATGAGGTGGAAACATCTTATACTTACATTGATCCACCATACATGAGCAAATCAAAGGAACTTCCTGTAACGTCATATGTCAGATAAATCAGTTGACAGCCCAATGAGACCGACTAAGATGCTAAAATTAAGTCGTACATTCCTCCTATATCTATTTATAATAGACTGACACAAAGCTTATAGTCAAGAAAATGGTAGTTTTCACAAACCTAAAATGCCAATGCCCAAACGTACAGTGTCGTTCATCATTTCTTTGCTAAGGAAATATGAAATTGATTTCCCAACAAGGACGCGAAAAGGAAAGAAATTTCTCTAAGCGAGAAGGTGACTTATTCATTTGCCATACATATACCCTACCCCTCACCTACCTTCAGAATTTTGACCTGACCTACCCTCAAAATTTTGACCTAGATATGGAATCAATTCTAAAGTTGTTGGTTGGCTCTCATAGTACAAACCCATTTCATCCCTACCGTTGAAATTGCGTTCCATTTGTTTCGATCTTCGCTGGCTTTTCTCTAAGTGAAAAAAAAAATTGATTTAATGTGGTCTCCTACTCCCACTCGGCCACAATAGAATATGCAATTGTTATTCCTATATACCACATATATGTCGATGATTGTCCATTGTTTGTCTGTCATTTTCATTTCGCTCAGTGTCTTGTAAGTCATTTCATATCCATTTGCTTTTTCTTTTGCTATTATTATCCGTTACGTGTATTGCTCTGGTTCTTCCATTTCTGTTATAATATGAGCACTTGTATCATCAGCGGTCATGATAGATTCAGTTTGATTTTTTAATTAACACAATGAATGTTAGTGAGAATTCATACTTGAGTTTTTTTTTTCACATTAACGAGAATAGAATCATGAGATATTTTGTTTCTTTCTTTCTATATGCGGCTTGAGTTTTCTTGCACTTTAATTAACATAGTGTATCTCGGGGAGAATTATCTGGAGAATGATCATGTAACATAGTGTATCTCAGGGAGAATTAACTGGAGAATGATCATGTAGTATTTTACAATGGAAAAGACATACAAAATAATTGAAGAAATCATGGTGTATGTAAGATGGGAATTATCTGGAGAACGATCCTGCAAGAATTTTCAATGGAAAAGACCCACAAAAAAATGACTTAAAAACTCATAGTGTATGTTAGGGTGAATTATCTGGAGAACGATCATGTGGGAATTTTCAATGGTAAAGACATACAAATTATTGAAGAACTCATGGTGTATCTCAGGGAGAATTATCTGGAGAACGATCATGTGGGATTTTCCAATGGGAAAAACATACAAAATGACTGAATAACTCATGGGAAGAGATTTTTGGCTTTTACATTAACAATAATGAAATCATCAGATATTCTGTTTCATTTTATATAGTCACTTTATTTCTTTCACTTGGTGTTGGCTCTTTTTTAAATTATCACATTTAAAATAATCACTTACGTTGTATTAATGTAGTCAAGAGCCAATAGTAACTATATGGAGAAAATCCCATTGTATTAGAAGCTCGATTTTTCAATCTGCATTTTCAATTGATTTTCAATTACGAATGTCGAATTGCATTTGTTACCGGTAACGTACAATGCTCTGGTTTTGCATCATATTTTGTAATATCATCAGTAGTATCGTCAAGCGGTCATGATAGATTAGGTTTGATTTTTTAATTAAGACTGTGAATGTCAGAAATAATTCACACTTTGAGTTTTGTTTTTCACAGCAATAACTGAAGAACTATTCATGGTGTATGTCATGGAGAATTATCTGCAGAACGTTCATGTAAATGACTAAAGATTCATGGTGTAGGTCAGGGAGAATTATCTTGAGAACGATCATGTAGGATTTTCCAACGGAAAAGATATAAAATGATTGAAGAACTCATGGTGTATCTCAGCGAAAATTATCTGGGGAACGTTCATATAGGATTTTCCTATTGAAAAGACGTCGGAAATGACTGAAGAATCATGGTGATTGTCTGAGAGAATTCATGTAAAATTTTACAACGAAAAAGATATACAAAATGATTGAAAAACTCATGGGGTATGTGAGGGAGATTTATCTGGAGAACGATTATGTAGGGTTTTCCAATGACAAAGACATACAAAATTACTGAAGGACTCCTAGCAACAGAGTTTTGTTTTTCACATTAACAATAATGAAATCATAAGATATTTTGTTTCATTTTATATACAGTCACTGCATTTCTTTCATTTGGTGTTGGCTTTCTTTTAAATGATCAAGTTTGAAATTTCCACTTTTCAGGGAGGGTGTATTAATGTAGAGCCAATAGTAACTATATGGAGAAAATTACATTTCACTATATATGTGTGCATAGCAGGCTGACTGTTACAATATAAAAGTATATATTTATACCCAATTACATATTAATATAATATATATATATATATATATCATTATTTTAAAATTATCTCATACGTTAATAAAAATATTATTATTAGTTCACTTAATGTTCAGTCCTAATCTGTTTCATGGGAAACTAAATCTATTGACCATTGATAAGAGTCCAAATAATATAAAATAATAACAATTAAGAGTGAGAAGCTTCTACATAATGTAAAAAAAATAATACCAAATGAAGAAGCATGGCATGAAGAGCGAGATCAAGTAACTAGGTTTGGGTCATAAGCATTTAGAGTAAAGTGGTACAGGGTGTTTTAGTTTACATTGTAGAGAGATTTTAAGGTTAGTAAGTTGAACATCTAATCTAACAAGAGAGAACCATTGCTAACAATGCACTCACTTGATTTCATTCAAAGAGGAAATTATATCATTGCAATCCTAGTATTTCTCCTTTAGAACCCTTCTCAAGACTCTCTTCATCTACTGACGAACCGTAATGGAGTTTAGGTATTGGCTCCATCTTCCCCTAATGTATCCAGGGTCAAGAACATAATTGTCTACATCAACTTGAACTTCTGAAGCATAATACGTTTGCTGGTCACTAGTGGTCAAGGCATCAAACTAGCAGATTTCCTCTTGAATTTGAAGAGGAGTATTGGAGTGGAAAATAGTTGTGGCATCTTAGGCTTGAGCTTGGGCATGTTGATTTCCATAAGGACCATCCCCCACACCGTCGACTATAGTGAATTTGTTGTCAAAGCATACTTCCTTGGAAAAACAATGGATAAGATAGAGTTCTCATGCACAGTACACAAAAACCATTGGGATTGGAAAACAAGAGACCAAATAGAAGAAAAGCCCAGAAACCCTAGAATGTCACATAAATTTGTGGCAACTACCAAAAATAAAATATTCATAAGGGAGGGAATATAAAATGATCATGACAAGGTCCAACAACCACCAGGGATCAAAAACATTCAATCCACAACTCACTTCCATTGAACTTGGAACACTGCAGGTTAACTCCCACCAAATAAACTCATAACCAAAGAAGGAATCAACAAAACCAAAGGAGTTGGGAGTACAAATAATTATCAATTCTCAGTTGACTTCCACACCAAATCTTATGTATTTGTGATAATTAGTAGTGTGTTTGCACCTCTCGCTCCTATACTCATAATATCCTTTATTGTCATCAGTGGCCCAATATTTGCATCCACTAAATATCTTTGACTTTCCCCTTGTAATTATACAGTGAGCAATGTGCAGGCCAAAGTGCCTTAATCCTAAAATCAAAGTCACTAGAAAAACCATTTCATGTCAATCCATGTCCTTAGAAAATTTTTATCACCTGAGTGAGAGGCAAACCCACAAAACATGCCATAACCCTTTGTTTTCTTTTTGAGATGCTCCTAGAGGAATTATCCCACCTATGATAGAGGTGAGGTCTAGGAACAACAGAGAATCTAGAGACAAGGTTTCTCATCACAAAGAAATCAAATAGATTTACGCTTTTCATAAGGATGAAGGGTGATAAATTTTTTGGTCATGTGTGTTGCATTGACTAGGGTGGTCATGCTACCCAACCCCCCCTACCCCTTTAAATATGATGGAAGGTGGGGGCGGTGATCTCCCCCACCACCACGCCCCCCCACCCCAAATGTCTTGACTTCCAACACCACGTTTAGGGATATTTTATCTACATCTAAGATGATTTGGAGTTGTTCCTTCTAGTGGGACCATTCCTTGTCATACCATGCCACTTTCAACTTGATGTTTTGATCCTAGCATCTCAAATTAGTTAAGAAGTCAAGCATTTTGTTTCTAGTTCAATGAGAGTGTGAGACAATGGCATAAGGGATGGAATGAAGCATATTTTGAATACCATAGGTAATTTATTCTAGTTTCCAACTCTTGGATAATTTCTCTATAGGGATCCCATTGATTACTTTCCTAGAAATTGAGATAACTAGCTAGGAATCTCCATCAATCTATAATTTAGAGTCCCTTCATTGATCACTAGACCTAGAACTCTCTCCAAAATTAGAAACTCTACCACATTATTACATGTAATTTCAAACTTTCTAGTTTAAAACACTAGGGTTGGACCTTGTCAATCATGGAAAATTCTTTTATATAATGCATGTCTAGGATTTCCATTAGAGGTACCTATTGTTGCTACTATGACACCGTCCAAAATTTTGGCCTACATCTAAATTTCAAAGCCTACTCTAACTTTTCAAGTTTTCGTTTCTAGTGGTAAGGATCATCCGATGTGAATGCTCTAAGTTTTCTAGTCCCTTTCGAAAGAAAACCTAAGTATCTTCTTGTGGCATGTGAAATGTCACGCATTTCAAAAGAAATGCTATGGTCTATTTCAAGAGGAAACTTTGGTATGAGTGGGTCCTATATATCATATAGACATGTACTTGACTCACTCACATTTTTTTATGCGCAATGATACTAGTGTCTTCACTATCATCGCAAAGTGTATCCTAAGTCTCATAGTTGGAGGAAAGTGTTGTTCTATTATCGCATTAAGGGTTTCATGTTGTTTTTGAATGTTAAGTGTTCTATGTTATATTGTCGAGGGTTTTAAGTGTGTGATCATGTTCAAGTCGTACCTTGGTTTCGTCTTTTCCTTGTTGATCCCACACTTAGTCAAATTCCATAAAGTTTCATACTCAACCAACTTGAGCTCATTCTTCCCTCTTTAATTATACATTACATAGTGGAAAGCCTCAAGCATGCATCCTTACTTTGTAGAACTATGCAACGCACAATTCCTACCTCTAAGGATTGCACATTTCATAACCCCAGTGTTTAATGCTGGCCTCTTGACCCTAGAACTGCACAATTATGTCTCCCTGTCAGTATCCTCCTCCGAATTTTACAATCCACATTTATATTCTACCTCCATGGCTCCTTGAACTATGCAACTATGTAATCCTATATCTCTCTCTCTCTCCTAAATTTCATATTTTGCAGTCACAATGGGCAAGCCTACCTCACTCTAACCCTCAACTATGCATTTTGCTTGCCTAGGACTTGAATGTTGCACATTGCATAGTCACAAGCCTCAAAAACTCACTCTTGGCATCTAGATCTATGCACTACGTAATTCCTGAACCTTCTTCCTAGTACAGTACCCCGTTCTAGTTCAATCAGTTATTTTCATAAAGTATGTTAGACTAGGATATTTTGCAGGGGTGTTGTCTTATCATGAGTGATTTCTAGTTGCAGGTACTACATCTTCACATGACAAGGTGATGAATGAGGAGGATGAGAAGGACACTACGCTAGAAGACACTTGGGAGCTATCAAGACATAATGATCATTAAATAAAAAAGAAGAAGGGACACTAGATTGCAGTGGAACCTTGAAGATTAAGATAATAAAAGAATCGCTAATTTCAAGCCTATTGAAGGAGAAAGAGAAACACCATGCAACATCTTTCAATAAGACACAAAGATATCAATAAGAGAAGAATGGCTTGATATTTTCCACAACATCAACAAGTCAATGTAATTAGTGCCAATTCATGTCTTGTCAAAGTGTCACTTCAAGGAGTCATACGAGTCATTATGTGGCACATAATATGTGGACTTAATTAGTTAATTTTCAATAATATGAGAAATTTAAAGTAAAGTCGATGTCCAAGGGTCACCTATAGAATGTGAAAAGTCATGTCGAAGTTAAAGGGTCATATGGAAGTTCAAGAGTCATGATGGGAGTTATATGAGTCATAGGGAAGGTGAAGAGTCACCTCATTTGTTATATATACACCCTCATAGCTCAAGAAATGGGTTTTCCCCCTTGGCTTGTCCAAACAGGGATTATAGAGGAAAATAATTCTTTTAGAGAGAAAGTGGTAGCTCTAACGCTCCACTATTAGAGCTAGTGGTGTTCATTGTACCGATGTATATTGGAACTTTCGCCTAATACGTGAAGCTCATTGAGGCACCCCAATTTCATGCATATTTCATAAATGTTGTAAGACTATTCTTTGAATGTTTACAATATATGATGTTTTCACTTCTACTAAAGAAATTGAACTATTCTGCTGGCTTTGGTGCTTATCTTATTGGATGTATGTTGTAATTCTTTTAATGAGTATTACTTCTATGTCAAATACTTTGCAAGCTGATTAACAATTCTTTCACATATATGCTCGTGTACCTTTATTAGATTAGTACAATTACTCTTCTCTTAAAGGCTCACTTTCGTTTCCGTCCAGTGAAAGAACCTTGATACATTCTACAACTACATATTCAATAAGTCATACTCACTTGTTCATTCAAAAGTAAATGCACATTACTCTCTTGTGCTAACCACTGTAGCCAAGAAAAATCTCTAAGAAATATGGCAATTGGGCCTTAATGCCAGAGAGACTCCTACATCGAATGGTGCAAAGTCTAATTGGGACTTCATGTCAGGGAGACGACCTTGCATGTTGGCAAGTTCCAACACCATCAACATTCTCACACTAGGAGGGAAACCATGTTTTTAAGGTTGATAGCTCACCACATATTAATAATAAAAAATTTGTGTAAGGAAATAATGTCCCCATTTCCACTCCAACTCATACTCTTTAGAAAGAGGAAACTTCTCATCCTAACCTGAAAGAAGCTTCCAAAGTTACTTATGGTCAACTTTGGAGAATCTGACCTATTACTTTTCATTTCGTGAGAGCTCTTGGTTTATTCCCTATTGTTGCCATTCTACCTCATAAAACTATAAAGAAAGAAAAAAATCGCAATAACAATAGCATACCACTATAAGAAACCAAGAACGAACAAAAGTCTCACCAAATTGTAATACCTGGAGCATAAGGAGTGGACCTCTCCTTCAATCCTACCAACCTTGTACCACAACCAACCTTTCCACATAATTGTTTATTTAAATTTGAAAACCCAACTCGTAATATATGTTCCCTCTACAATGATGACCTGCCACAACTTTTAACTACAAATAACGCCTATAATAGATGGCACAGCTCCTAATTATTCAACCACGTCTAGAATTTTAACCCCATCAGGGTTGATGGGTAGCAGTTTTATGGCATGGCATTCTAAACCAATATATCACTTTCATAAATTTGAAATGTGACCTCCATGTTAGAAAAATATAATAGGTCATCTACACATTAACTTGCACATGATTTACATGTCCTTTTAGTTCTCTACCCAATTCATTCAAAGCTTATATAATACCCATAAATTTGGAATGGAATGTCCTAACCTCATATATGTTTGTATGCTTCCAAATGATATATGTTCCCTAGTTCATATTTCATATAAATTTCTTCATTCTTATTTTTGGAGACTTTGACACCCTATAATGTGGTATCTTATCTTAACATTTTATACCTTAACTTTCTAGATAATATAAACATATTGTATATACAACTAACCAATGGATGTTATTTTAAGATATATTTAGAAATAGCTAATTGTAAACTTCAACATTATATATATATATATATATATATATATATAGATATTGTTGGACTCCAAATACTACAATTGTTTTAGCTAATATTTTATATTTTTTTTCCATCAGTGGTCCCTCACCTACATGAGCTTCCGTCAATCAAGACGACTAATCTAGGCCACTTATGGTTGTGCTAGATATCCTCACCTCAACTGGTGCGATGTCTTGAGAGTGAATAGATCTACAGGCTTATACTTAAGATTGACTCTTAAGGGTCGTGGGAATAGGAAGAGCGCTACCATCTCTAATCATAGTCACAAAAGCCTCTGCTAAGATCTTTGGGTGAATGCCCATAACTGCATCTAACTTAGTAAGATCCTTCTCAAAGACAAAATCCATACCTTTATCCTTCTCTTCATATTCCTTAGCTACTTGGCCCTCATCCTTACCATCACCCCCTAGAGCTTACTACTATACTAATATACTATGAACACCTTCTCTCTTACTAGCTACTAAATTTTGGTTGGTAGTGACCTTCCTAATCCTAGTAAGTTACACCTCATCCTAGAAATTAACCATAGATACGTAAAACCTATCCACCCTCTCCCTTAATCATGCCAAATGTGACTCTACCCACGGCTAATATTGGACATACCAAGTAGTCATAGTCTAATATGATCTCTGGGAGTAGAGAGTGTGGAAGGCCTAACACCCTACTATAACGGAAATTTAGCTATAGGTGTAGTAGCTTATCTACCTAATATCTACCATAGATAGTATGGATAACTTGAGCTATTGATAAATTTGGGCACCCTCCCAAAAGTTGGATAAACACCTTTCCATATGATGTCCTTATAGTGATAATTGCCAAGATGGGGCCAATCACCACCTCTTGTAGTACACTGTCATATTACTATAAAATAAGATACCCATGAATGTTAGGGCCTCTAGATTTCTTCCACTAGGCAAAGCACTCCCACTAGAATGTGATAATGAATTTTCTTATACTTTTCATACCTATCTAGCCCTTGCTATACCATGTAAAGAAAGTACTATTCCATTGTATGTATATATATATATGGCTACTAATGAAATTGTTTCAAAATATTAAAATCCATCATATTCCTCTAGTGTAAACCAATGCATATGCAAACAATTGTAGCAAGAACTCTAAGTATAGGACTGGTTCATTTACATAGTAAAAGAAAAGTAGACTACTCTTGCTCCTCCAAGAATTCTCCAATTGCATCTAGCTACTTCCCATCATGTTCTGGTATAATCATTTGATCTCCCTAGAAGTGGTCTTGGTCTTTTTTATGTCAATCTCTCTACGCTAAATGGGGAGCCCTATGAGATGGTGTACATCCTCTAGTATAAGTCCCATATCTTCAAAATATGTCAAGAATATATGCTAGGTGAGATCTTAAGAGGAAAAAATATTTGTAATGTAATTGCACACAATAGTAAGCCTCTCCATCTGCATGGCCTCTAGCATGTAAAATTAACTATAGCTCATCATAATAAGGTCCTAGCCCCTAACGTAATGCCTGCCTCCACATTTGTTTAACTAATAAGTGCTTGGCAACCTTGAGGAAACCTAGAATGGTTGTCTTTTTGGGGTTAGGCAGTGTTGGGGGAGGATCAAGAATGTTAACTACTCTCTATCTTAGTGATATTTATCCCTAAGCCTCAAGAGGGGGAGGTGCACTAGAAGGCATGGATGCCCTAGGACTCTCTAGTTGTACATGGAGAAGCTAATTAAACTCATCCTCCTCTATAAGCAGTTCCCCACTAGCCCTAGGACTCTTTATGGGTGATATATCATCCACCTCTACCATCCTTTCATATAACTTGACAATTGTGGAATCTTATATATCCTATGGTTGTAATTTGGGGAATTAGTATAACTCACTACAATAGCAGTGAAAAAGCATCTCAGCCCCGAGTTAGGGTTGTGTGAAAGATGATTATAATAGATCACGAAGGTATTGAAGGTTAGAATAGAGCACGAAGTGAACTGCATGAAGGTAGGCATAGTTGGACTAAGTCGACACCTCAGACATCTCAAGGGTGCAAAAACATGGTTCCAGCATCCCCCCATACTACTTTGGGTGAGACTTCAGACTGCGCAATGCAGGATAATGCTGAAAGGGCCAGTAAGGCAGGGATTTGTTTGGCTAAATAACTCCGAACCTGGGTCAAGCCCCCTCAAGCCAACAAATGGTTCCATTGCTAGGACCAAAATCTGCATAAAGATTTCTAATGTCATATCATTGGAATCCAACTAAGAAAGAAATTGAAGACTGGTTGGATAGAAGAATTCATGAGTTCATAGCATAGGATAATAGGAATCTGCGACTACCAAAGAAGAGTGGTTGTACTGCTACCTATACACAGAGATCCACAAAATCTTCTTCGCATACTTCCCTACTAAGTTATACAAGTGGATCGTGAAGCTAGTAGATAGCCAAGGAAGGTGGAAACTTGACAGTCCTATTGTGTGGACCCCAGATTTACTGTGAAGATTGGAAGCATTGGAGGATAAGATCATGAGCGTCGTTGATCATTGGCTTGATCGGATTATAGGAGGATTCATTATTGAGTTCACGGTCGACACCTCAGTCAAATACAGTGAGACAGAGTGACGCTTTCTAAAAGGACCACGAGGTAAGTACGTAAAGTCTCTCAATACTTTTATTAAAATGTTATTGTGAAAAAAGAGGGTTATGTAGTCACCTTGATGTTCAGGGCTACGTGAAGTGGAAAAGCTTACAGGAACAAAGGAAGTAAGGGACCAGAAAATAGCCCTTGATTTCACCTCCACGAGGGCACGATGAAGAGCTCACGAAGGTCTCACCACAAAATGTGATCCATTTGATAAGGAAAAATATTCTGCAAATACCACTGCCACCCACACCGCCATCACCTCCATCTTGACCTGTACCACCTCCACCGCCATTGCAATTCAATATGGCTGGCATAGTGAAGTTTCTTGTGTTCAAGGGATTGGGAAATGAGTATCCGAACCAGTTTTGGTTCGTTGTAAGCGCTGTATGGGAATTGCAAGGAGTTATATATGACAATATAAAGAAAGAAACACTAGTTAGCACCTTGCAAGATCATGCAATGACCTGGTATATTCAGCACTCCAATGATAATCCAAATGTGGGAATCATAGATATCCAAATGGTGCTAAATAAAGAATTTAGAAGGTCGAAGTATGAATCACAATAGATTAATGGATTCAAAGATATCACGATGCTACCAGGTGAGACACCCTGGGATATGGATCAGAGGCTTAAATGTACAATCCACGAAGCTAAAATGAATCTAACGGATGGACAACATGTGAGTGGTTTGTAGCTTCCTTAATGCCACATTTAAGGAGTGTGTTATTGCAACAAAAATTAATGACTCAGGAAAAGGACTTAGAGATTGTGATGAGGCTACATGAGATCTTGATGCAAGATCCTAACTTAGGAGTTCTGCAAATCCACATGCAGCTGAAGAATCTATGCCTTGAGATGCACAGTCTGATACAAGATAGGATGTCTCGTCCAGAACTGTGGGAAGAAGTGTGGTGCATAAAATGCAAGGCTTAGGTTCATGACAAGGACCACTTCCTAATTTTCACAAACTACCTCGTAGGAGGAGGGCCAGTGCCTTTAAGTCTAAAAGTGCAAGAAGGACCTAGTGTGGTGCCTACTTTGCGGTGCACTATTTGTCAAATAGCTGGAAAGCATGCCACAAACAATTTCCACTTCTTACAGAAGTATACGCAAAATTTGCAATAGTTGTTCTGCAACTTTTGTAGGTTAGTGGGGCACGATGAGTGCACTTGTAAAAGCTATGAGTTGATGATGGATAGAACTCCCACCTACAGAGTTCAAGGTGAAATGTAGACGTTAGACTAGAATGCAGGAATGGCACGAATAGGATTTCAGGGGTGTGGACAAGTCCAAGGCAATGGAGGACTTGGAAGAGGTCACAAACAATTGATATGATACAATTACATAGGGCTAGGACAGTATTCCCAAGATTGCATGAACCCGACACGCCCATCATGTTTGTATTGCACATTGTCTGATCATGAGATAGAAGACTGTCCAACACTGATAGCTAGGATACGTGACAAAGAAGCGCTATCGCCTCCCCCGACTCAGAACCTATAGATTATGAGGTCTGAGCTACGCGAGGAAGATCTGAATGTGAACATTGTGCTCCGAAGTGGAATCACGATGAGAGATGTCAAAGGAAAGCAATGAGAAGATAGTAATTGGGTTCAAAAAGCTCTGGCAAAAGAAGCGGAGTTTGATTTGTAGTGCACTTGAGAAACCTTCATGGAATCTAAGAAGAGCTTCACTGATGCCTCCACTTCAGGAAGCAAAGATAGACTCGAGCTGAAGATGGACCCTTCTGTGCTCACAACGTTTCTTGAGACATTTATGAAGTTACTGTGCGATAGTAAGACTGTAAAATGATTACAGGAACTCATTAATAGATGCACTGGGACCACACCAGGAGAACTTCACGTAGTCCAAAATATTGGCAAGCATAAGACAAGGATAGGAAGAGAGATGAGGTTAACTACGTAGATCGAAGAATATGAGATGGATCAAGTTATCCTGGATTGAGGATTGGATGTGAATGTCCTGTCTAAATAGACATGGCAACGATGGGGTGACCTATGCTATAGTTGTCTCCTATTCAGCTGTGAATGGAGAACCAACAGAAAATAATACCCATGGGGCAATTACAAGGAATAACCGTGGATATTGAGTTAGCGAGCGCACTAGCAGAGTTTGAAGTGATAGAGATTTTTGATTACTGCAAACCATACCCCACACTTTTAGGAATTTATTGGGCCACTAACATGAACGAGGTGATAATTTGAATAAGTGCAAGATGATTTTTCAGAAGAAGTCACTATGCATAATTATACACTTGGACCTTGCTGAAGGATCGCGCTATACAGAGCCAGTGTGTGACTATGAAAGTGATGATGACCTAGACTACATCTATAAGATAACAATGTGAGAGCAAGACTAGGTAAATCCCACCGCGGATGGGTGAATTTCTTGGGAGCATGAGAGCTTTTATACTTCAAATTCTGATGAGGAGATAGAGTGATGGCAGAATCAATTACATGAAGTAACCATGCTAAATTGTAATATGATGACAAGATCACTGCGTTGCGTATCGATGGAAGTAAGAGATCTACCTACTTATGATGGCTTAAGTGAGATAGACACCTTCTTCGATAAACTTGAGAGAGAAGTATAAAAAAAAAACAATACTTCCATGCCTTGGATTGGGTACTCTGTGCTATGCCCGCGAGATGGTGGGGTACGCACAAAGGAAGCTTTGACGATTGGCATGAATTTAGGAGACTGATATAGACAAGACAATACCTTCCTAGAAAGGCTTCCATTGGGTCATTCCCAGTATATGGTGTGGGCTTCTGTTCTGCAAGTGTACTGATGTATTGCATGCCTCATCCAACAAATGAAGTGGTAGGCTTTGGTCATGCAACATCGCTTGAGCTTCTCCCACAATTGATCTGTTCTTCCTCTCGGCCACCCCATTCTACTTTGGGTTATGTGGTGCCATCAACTCCCATTTAATTCCTTCTGCTATGTAAAATTCCTTAAACTATTGGGAGACATACTGTCCACCATTGTCACTATGCTAGGCCCTTATTTTCTTTCCAGACTTTTTCTCTGCCAAGGATTTGAACTCACAAAACCTTGAGAAGGTCATATCCTTCTTCTGCATAAAGTAGATCCAACATCTTTGAGAAAAATCATCAATAGAAATAACTTAGTACCTTTGTTTAGTAGTGGAGACTATAGAGAATGGTCCACACACATCTGTGGGAACTCACTCTAGGATTGCTCTAACTCTACTATCTTGATCCTGAAAGGAAGATTTCACATACTTACCCAATGTATAACCTTTTCATGTATCCGTCTACTCCAATTTTCCCTTGGAAAGTCTGGTAGAAATCTACTACATGATCCTCAAGGCCCCAGGGTGCAAGAGGCTCAATCTTTTATGCCATAGCTCGCCAAAATCTTGGCTCTCCACCAACTCTGCCTTGGAACTCAATGCATGACAGTCATATACCTCTAGCTTGTAGAGGTTCTTTACTCAAATCCCAATCCTCTTTGTTTGTCCAATGTCGATATGCCTCAAGAATACCTCTCCTTTACTAAAGACTATATCATAGCCTTTTTCTTCTAACATAGTGTCAGACAAAAGGTTCTTCTTCAAACCCAGTACATACTTTACATCAGTCAGGGTGAGAGGATCTCCATGCTCCCTCTGAAACAGAAGCATACCTTCACTTGAAACACATTATTTCCATCATCACCAATCTTGATCCGCATCTGGAGATCCTTCTCCTCCAAGGTACTGAAAGTATTCTTGTCACTGGTCATGTGGAATGAAGCTCCACTGTCTAGAAACCAAACACATTCGACCATTAATGGAGCCATTCATGCAATGACGGACAAATATAACTTGAACTGTGAGTCCAGTACCTCACCATCTGATCCTTTCGAGGATCCCTTCTCGGATTTCTTCTGTGGACAATTCGTAGCATAATGACCCACCTCATGACAATGAAATCATCTCACTTTTGATTTAGCAATATTCTTCCCACCATGGGAAGAATTGGATTTGGAATGGGACACCTTCCCTTTCCCTTTCCTCACCTTACTTGCTAAGGCTAGATTTTCTTCATCATCTTGCTTTGATGAACATCCATCTCTGGTGCTTCTTTTTATCTCCTCCAACATCAGATCCGACCAAAGTCATTCCCAATTTGGTAGTTTCTCTCTTTCATTTAATGAGTATTGGTACCTATGTCAGCTCTTATGAAGACCAGGGAGAGCAATACTCACCATGTCATCATTGGCTGTCATGATCCCTACACTTCCAAGCTCATCCCCGCAGGTGGTGAGCTTGTTTATATATCTAGAGATCATGTCGCCCTTTTCACACTTGATTTTCTAAAGCTTGTTTTTTAGCTCCAGATTCATCTAATCGCTGCTATTCTGATATAGATATTTCAATGTTTTCCGCATTGAAAATGGTGTCTCCTTCCCATGGAGACTCGAGACTATGTGGTCTCACACTCTCTCTAGAAGGATTCTCCTCGCTCTAGCCACACAATTCTTCCATTCCACTGATTCTGTAGCATTAGCTGTTGTTGGCTTGGGGACTTCTTAATAAATGAAGTCCTTCAAACTGTCATCCTCTAGTATTGGTTCCATGTGACCCTTCCAGGCTATATAATTTGAGCTACCATCAAGGGCATACTCGAGTCTCAAACCGTTGAACGCCATTGGTGAAATTTGAGATGTGATAAGAATTTGAATTCTATAATGAGGAACTTCAAACTGCAAACTTCTCCCTTATTTATATATTGTTCTCGCCTTTGATAACCTTTGCATCGATAGCATGTAGAATTTCTCACTGTAGTTCAACAGATTATGAAATATACCAAAGCAAAATTCTTGATCTACTTCTACAACAAACTTGTGGAAGCTTAATCGATTATGAGGAAGATCAAATAGAACACATATAATAGAGAATGAGAAAGAAATCACACATGAACACAGAAGAATACTCTGGGGAAAGCCTCAACTAAAAACCCCGATCTCTGTAATAACATACAAGTGGAAATATGTATGGATTACACAAATCTTTAGCTCACAAGCTATCCAGCTCTCAGTAAAATCCTACAAAGATGCTCATAGACTAAATAAACACAACATATGCCTTCCTCTAGTCCTCCAAGCCTACTATTTCCTTGCGCAGTTTCTCCTGGTGTCCAATGCTGCCACCTGTGTGAATTTACCTCTCACACAACTCATCAAACACAAAAGTAACTACACAATCTCCAAGGAACGATTTCCTTCTGCATGCAAGAGATATCCTCAATGGAATATTTCTGCAACAAATAGTACACTCTCCCATCATATTATCTCAACTGGGTCTCTGACTTAACTGACATGCATGAGTTATTTATGAGAGAATATTCAGTTATCTGAAGTGCATTAGTTACATGGATGCATGCATAAACTAACTGAACTCACAATCAGTTCCACAAATTTTTGGAACTAATCTAATTAGACTTAACTTAGATAACTGAGCTAACTAATTACAACTCAAAGTACAACTCATCTTGATCTCCTTAATCAAGGGATAACTTCCTCAATCAAAGGGGAAATTGTTGCATGTCTTCACATAGACTTCATGTTTGATTTTCTACAACTAATTAACTCAAGATGAATTAATTTATTATTTTCCAAATAGTTGGTAAGATCAAATTTGAATTTTAATTCTCAATTTTAGTTCAGGGACTAACTAAAATTGGAATGTATACCGAAATTTTATTTTTAGAAGTGTTATTTTTAGCACTTCTATTTTTAGCATTTCTTGTTGCTATTTTCAACACTCCCTCTCAACAAGAAAGGGATTATCAGTCACCCCAATCCTATCTCTATGGAACTCGAACTTGCATTTTGACAATGCCTTTGTCAAAATATTTGCATCCTGTTCCTGAGTCGAAACATACAACAACAGCATGATCCTCTTCACGACATAGTCTCGATGATGATGGTACTGGATATCGATATGCTTGGACCTGTTATGAGATACTAGATTCTCAGAGAGTTTGATACAACTTTGATTATCACAGTAGATCACAGTTGGATCCATCCTCTAACCAAAAAATCCAACTAGAATCTTCCGCATCCAAATGGTCTCACATGCTACCTAACTAGTAGCCATGTATTTAGCCTCTGTTGAGCTAACTACAACTAACCTCTGTTTCTTGTTGTACCAAGAAATTGCAGCTGAGCCAAGGTTGAAGATTCCTCCTGAAGTGCTCTTCCAGTCTGATGGACTTCCTACCCAATCTACATCTTTGAAGCCATGAAGCTTCACTCCCTTTGTCCGTCTGTGGCATAATCCATACTAAGATGTGCCTCTGAGGTATCTCAGCACATGCTTCATTGCCTTCCAAAATAGCTTGGTAGGTTGAACCATAGCTTGATTTAGCTGGTTCATTACAAAGCATAGATTTGGTCATGTGTTCGCTAGATACATCAATGAACCCACAAGTTGTCGATAAACAATAGCAGCTACTACCTAACCTGAACTAGCATCCTCGTTCCTCTAGTTACCATCAAGAGGAGTCTGCATGGGCTTACACTTCTCCATGTGGAACTACATGAGTACCTCATTGGAATACTTGCCTTGAGACACAAACTCTTCCCCATCCTTATTCCACACTTCTCTGCCTACAAAGTAGTGCATAAGACCCGTGTTTTTCATCTCGAACTCTCTTGCAAGTTCCTCCTTGCAAGACTTGATCAACTGATCATCGCCTGTCAAAATCAGATCATCAACATAAACAACGATGATCAACAGCTTACCTTATACCATGATGTGGTAAAGGTTCGCATTTGTTTCACTCTTGGTGAAGCCCAGCCCAGTGAATTAGATGTCGATCTTGGTGTACCAAGCACGAGTTGCATGCTTCAGCATGTATAAATCCCTCTTGAGTTGGCACACATGTGACTCATGATCAAAGGTCTCAAAACCTTCTAGCTGCTCAATGTACACCTCTTCCTCAATCCTCCCATTGGGGAACACAGTCTTCACATCCATCTGATGGATCTTCCAACCCATATGAGCTGATAGTGCAAACATTGATATGATAGATGAGTACCTTGCTACAAGAGCAAAAGTATCATCGTAGTCGATACCCTCGACCTGTGAGAAACCACGCACAACAAACCTTGCGTTATGTTTCTCAACACTGCCATCAATTGCCTACTTCACCTTGTAAAGCCATCGGGAACTCACCACTGACTTGTCCTGAGGTTTTGGGACAACATTCCAAACACAGTTCCAAACAATGGAGTCGTACTCCTGCACCATTGCATCAACCCAGACTTGTTGCTGCACTGCTTCCTCGAATGAAGAAGGTTTGGACTCTACGCGCTCCCCAACCAGGGCCATGTAATTAGTGTACCACTCGGGTGACCTCCTCTATCTGTGCTTAGAAAATGGTTGTCCCACATTCTCTCACGCATCCAGCATCAACTTGTCAGCCTCACTTGAGCATTTCCACCCATCTCTCGTAGACTCAGCATGAGTGGATGTCTCCACTCCTAAATCCTTTGCATGCGGCTGCTTTGCATCATTCTGAGGCTCCTCCTCCTTAGGAAATCAAAGTTCCTCCTCTACATGCAACCTGAGCTCCCACTCAAGTGATACTCGCATGGCTTTTCACTCATCGAACTTCAGATCTATGCATAGCACTATCCTCTGACTGGTAGGCAGGAACACCTTATAGTTGTGGGGTTTATCAGTGTACCCCACAAGTATCCCCAATTCAGCTGTTGGATATAGCTTCTTTCGGGCATCTTTGGTCACATGGAAATAAACTGATGATACAAAGATACTGAAGTGACTCACATCTAGTCTCTTCCTGAACAAGGCTTCCAATGGTGTCTTCATTCCCAGTATACAGTGCGGGCTTCTGTTCTACAAGTATACTGTTGGATTGCATGCCTCAGCCCACAAATGAAGTAGTAGGCTTTGGTCATGCAACATCACTCGATCTACTCCCACAATCGATCTGTTATTCCTTTCGGCCACCCCATTCTATTGTGGGTTATGGGGTGTTGTCAACCCATATTTAATTCCTTTTGCTGCACAGAAGTCCTTAAAATGTTTGGAGACATAATCTCCATCATTGTCACTATGCAAGGCCCTTATTTTCTTTCCAGATTCCTTCTCTGCCAAGGCTTTAAACTCACAAATCCTTGAGAAGGTCTGATTCTTCTTCTGCATAAAGTAGATCCAACATCTATGAGAAAAATCATCAATAAAAATATCATACTACATTTGTCTAGCGATGGAGGCTATAGAGAATGGCCCACAGACATCCGTGTGAACTCGCTCTAGGATTTCTCCAACTTTACTATCTCAATCCTGAAAGGAATATTTCACATACTTACCGAAGGTACAACCTTTGCATGTATCCGTCTGATCCAGTTTTCCCTTGGGAAGTCCTGTACAAAACTGTTGCATGATCTTCAAGGCCCCATGGTGCAAGTGGCCCAGTCTTCTATGCCATAGCTTGCCAACATCTTGGCTCTACACCAACTCTACTTTGCAACTCAATGCAACACAGTTGTCTACCTCTAGCCTGTAGAGATTCTTTACTTGAATCTGAATCCTCTTGGTCTGTCTAATGGCAATATGCCTCAAGAATACCTTTCCTTTACTAAAGACTACATTATAGCCTTTCTCTTCTAGTATAGCAATAGACACAAGATTCTTATTTAGACCTGGTACATACTTTACATTAGTTAGGGTGAGAGGAGCTCCATGCTCCCTCTAAAACACAACCGTACCTTCACCTGAAACATGGTACTTTCCATCATCACCCATCTCGATCCACATTTGGAAATCCTTCTCCTCCAAGGTACTAAGAAGATTCTTGTCACCTGTCATGTGGAATGAAGCTCCTTTGTCCAAGTATCATCAACATCCCACCATCGATGAAACCATCCATGTGATGAGGGAGAAATCCTATTCAAGTTGTGAGGCCAGTGCCTCACCATCTAATCCCTTCGAGGATCCCCTCTTAGATTTCTTCTGTGGACAATACGTAGCATAATGGCCCACCTCATGACAATGAAAGCATCTCACTTTCGATGTGTCAATCTTCTTCCCACCATGGGAAGAACTAGATTTCTAATGGGATTCCTTTCCTTTCCCTTTCCTCACCTTCCTCACTAAGGTTAGATTTTCTTCATCATCTTGCTTTCATGAAGATCCATCTCTGGTGCTTCTTCTTATCTCCTCCTGCATCAGATACGACGAAAGTCATTCCCAATTTGGCAGTTTCTCTCTTTCATTTACCAAGTATTGGTAGCTATGCCAGCTCTTAGGAAGACCGAGGAGAGCAAGACTCACCATGTCATCATCGGTTGTCGTGATCCCTACACTTCCAAGCTCATCGCTGCAATTGGTGAGCTTGTTGAGATATGTTGAGATCATGTCACCCTTTTCACACTTGATTTCCTGAAGCTTGTCCTTCAAAGCCAACTTCCTCTTATCGTTGTTGTTCTAATATAGATCTTTTAATTTTTTCCACATTGAAAATGATGTCTCCTTCTCATGGAGACTCGAGACTATGTGGTCTCAAACTCCCTCAGAAGGATTCTCCTCGCTCTAGCTAAGCATTTCTTCTATTCCACCGATTCTATAACATTAGTTGTTGCTGGCTTGGGGACTTCTTGATCAATGAAGTCCTTCAAATCATTGTCCTCTAATGTTGCTTCTAGGCTATATAATTTGAGCTACCATCAAGGGCATACTCAAGTCTCAAACTACTGAACGACATTGGTGAAATTTGAGATGTGATAAGAATTTCAATTCTATAATCAGGAACTTCAAACTTTGAACTTATCCCTTCTTTGTATATCATTCTCTCCTTTGATCACCTTTGCTCTTATACCATGTAGCATTTCTCACTCTAGATCAACAGATTATACAATATACTAAAGCAAAATACTTGATCTACTTCTACAACAAACTTGTGGAACCTTAATCGATTATGAGCAAGATCAAATAGAACACATATAACAAATAATGAGAAAGAAATCACACATGAACACAAAATAATACTCTCGGGAAAGCCTTAGCTAAAAACCCTATCTCTGTAATATCATACAAGTGGAAATATGTCTAGATTACACAAAGCTTTAGCTCACAAGTTATCGAACTCTCAGTATAATCCTCTAGTCCTCCAAGCCTTCTATTTCCTTGCGCAGTTTCTCCTGGTGTCCAATGTTGCCACCTGTGTGAATTTACCTCTCACACAACTCATCAAACTCAAAAGTAACTGCACAATCTCCAAGGAATGAATTCCTTTTGCATGCAAGATATATCCTCAATGGAATATTCCTACAACTAATAGTACATTGTCCCATCATCTAATCTCAACTGGGTCTCTAACTGAACTGACATGCATGAGTTATTTATGAGAGAATATCTAGTTATCTGAAGTGTAGTAGTTACATACATGCATGCATTAACTAACTGAACTCACAATCAGTTCCACAAACTGTTGGAACTAATCTAGCTAGACTTAACTCATATAACTGAGCTAACTAATTACAACTCAAAGTACAACTCGTCTTGATCTCCTTAATCAAGGGATAACTTTCTCAATCAAAGGGGAAAATGTTGCATGTCTTCACATAGACTTCATGTTTGATTTTCTACAATTAATTAACTCAAGATGAATTAATTAATTATTTTACAAAGAACTGCTAAGATCAGATTCGAATTTTAATTCTCAATTTTTGTTCAGAGAGTAACTAAAATTGGAATGTATCCCGCTATTTATAACAGTTCTATTTTTAGCAATTCTATTTTTATCATTTCTTGTTGTTATTTTCAATAGGTACAATCTCATGAAATAATAATAATACTTCCAACAGATAGTGGACTCAAGGTACAAAATATATGACATGGTAGACTCTAGCGCCTAGGCTATCTGGCCCCCCTCCTTAAAATCACAACATAATATGTGTATACATGATATAACAAGTGAGATGGAGTAGACATATATCTTGCTTAAGTGCTAGGGAGACCAACTCAAGTGTTGCACCCCGACTAAACATAAAAATAGAACATAACAATATAACATCTCTCTAGTAATGAAGAGAGATGAGTGCCGACAACAAGAAAATGGAAGTGTGTCATGCTAAGAGAATGTCTGAATGTTTTCATAGTGACTAGAAGAAACTCGTGATTGTGCTTAAATATGGTGCTACTGATATCATATGTCAAATGTGCTAAAATTGCTCAATATGGCACTGAATAATGAAAGCCATATATATAGTGTTTGGGCAATCAAATAAGTATGGAAATAACTATGATGAAATTTCCTATATGAGTGATCAACGGGTGTAGAATCTGATAAGGATCACATATATGATCTCAGAATGTCAATCAGAGACCACTACTCTAGAAAATCCCATAACACAGATCCTTATGTAATAAAAAAGAATAAAAATATGACCCCCATAACTGGAACTTTGCTAAAGAAACCATGAACATGTCATATGAATATGTAATCCTACACTAAAGCCCAATATAAGAACATGTGTGAAATCAAAACTTAAATCTGAGCTCTAGATGTAAAAATATAGGCCTCCCGCTCTAAAAGACAATATAAATATGCTCTATAACCTAGAACTTTTACTCAGACATATAAATAGCTTTAGTGAGGTACAAATGTGAAATATGGGGCTATGAATGAGTTTTGAATACCATGTAGACAAGCTCCATCAATAATATCTCTATCTAGACTGGAGTCAACCTTGGTCAAACTGGTCAAAATTGTAACTCTACGACCTGTATACTTAGTCTATGCAAGTGCAAAGAGTAACCTCTCTCACTAATACAAGAACAAAGTAGGTGTATCCTCCCATTTGGCCATAATAAGGGTTAGACCTACTTGTGGAACTTTTTATCCTCCGCACTAGCCATGTCATGGCCTATCATACAAGACAACTATGTCTTCCTCTTGAATATACTCTCCTAGATTTGCAGTTATGGAAGGTTAATGGATAAGCTAATAACTCATGGAGGCTAATGTATCATGTCAAGACTAAAGGATTGTGGGATGGGCCACTGAAGTTGTTGCTACTATGAATAACATGATTCAACTCATCAAGACGAGCTGAGAGCCATAGGGGAGAGCTAACCTATATAAACTGGGCTAGTGATCTTTGTTATACATGGTGTCCTACCTCAATGGCACTAGGATTGTCCTTAACATATGATGTAGGATGTGCAAAACATATATGTTGTGATGCTGGTACATCTGTGTCCATGCATCTATATCTATAAATATGTGTGTGTGTGTCTGTGGCATATAATATTATTGATGCCATTTTCATAGTGTATGATGTCTCGCTGGAATAGCACTAGGACTACGATGACTCTTTAAAGCTATGTACTAGACTAGCTCTCTAGTGTACACAATGGCTCAATCCAAATCCAAAGAGTGGGTCACACTAGTGTAGTGTGATCCTACTATGGCTCACTAACGAATAACTCATGAAATGAGTACAACTAGAATGCGACTCTATAAGATAAGAGCTTTGTCTAGAACAAGTCCCTCTCACTTTGGAAGAATTAAGGGAAGTGGAGGGATAAATGTATGACTGGGTAAACATAAGGAAATGATTTATAACTGAGTAATGAACATGAATGCATGCCTGTCAGTTTAGGAGAATACTAGGCCATGTGAGTAGACAAGGTCCCTAGTCATCAAAGTGCAACAATCATCGTGTTGTCTCCAACAGACATCCACTGTCTTCTAGGCTGACCCAATCGCTAGTCTCATATCTACTAGCTAAGTGATATCTGTCTCAATTATGGCCAATCTCAAGGATTCACTTGACCTTTTTTAACTTGCTTCATGAATCAAGACTAAAATCTAACACATACGCATACCTACTACTACTAACTTCACATACACAGACCTACTACTACTAACTGCATAACTCCAAACCACATCGTCAAGACTCAGACCATAACACCCATCTAGGCACACCATAAACTGCCATCAAACCTTTGAAGCCATAAATATACACCATCCCAAACAAACTAACTGATGAAAAAAATGCCCCAAAAAATGTTGAATGGAGGACAATGCAATGCAAAACATCATGTATTGAATGTTAATCAAGAGAAAATGTTGCTATGGAATATGGACTCATATGCCTACAAAATATGTGAGAACATCTGGATCCAACTGGGATTAGGGGACTCGATACTGAGTCACATGAGAACCCCAACATCTGTGGAAGATGAATATCACAGAAATTGGCTGAAGGATGAATGCTAGAACTGACTATCTAAAACATATGGTAGGAAGATCTAGATCTGGGATTAGGGGACTCAATACTGAGTCACATGAGAACCCCAACATCTGTGGAAGATGAATATCATAGAAATTGGCTGAAGGATGAATGCTAGAACTGACTATCTAAAACATATGGCAGGAAGATCTAGATCCAAAGCCACTCGGAGCAAAGCCAGTAGCAAAGAAAAGGTAGTGAAGGGACCCATAAAGATAAAGACAAAATAAGAAGCTAAAGTAGTGGAGTTTTAGGCTATTCCCTGAAGATCTAAGCTACGAACATATTTATGCATTAATGAAAGATGAGCGACATGCATATCCCTCACAGATGATTCAGGACCAATCAATAATTACCTAGTCATGGATCCAAATCTATAGTCTGTTTCTGACTAAGATGACTTCATTTCCCTAGGAGCAGAGCCTACACCACTAGCAGTTGAAGAAGCATCCCAACTAGCATCAAAGGCAGAATCAGTAGGAGGAGATTTAGAGAAAGTAAGTTTCATATACATATTCTCTGCTAGAAAATCTCGGAGTTCCAAAGCCTACAATGTTCCTTGGAAAAATATTTAGTGGCAGATACTTTAGTTGCATAGCACACTGACCTCGCTATTATTATTTTTATATGAAGCTACCATGGGCCTTAAAACTCCCTATATATAGTTTCATGAGTGAAGTTCCATGAGTTACAAAGATTCATCTGCATACCGAGATCGAGTTTACCTGGTTCAAGGAGTGAAAGAATAGGAAGCTTACCATTTTGGCTTAGTTCTGTCATCAAAAGAATAGGCAACAGGAGGTACGTCAAGAAAGGGTGGAAGAATATCCATAACCATAGCCATACGTAGATCCAATCATTTCAATGGATGATCCTATTGATTGATTGAATGCATAAGAAGCAAAGGTAGCATAGAGTGTATAGCCAGTATTTGACCGAGTTTAGTCAAAAGCATCCATTGATTCAGTAGCCTACTTTTTACATTAAGCAGTTAGCAATTTTTTAATTTTAATGAAACAAAAGTAGTAGAGCTAGGTGTGGAGACAGGTGCTTATCTAGTCCCACAACAATTTCGTGATCCAGATCCATTTAATGATCCAGTCGATTAAGCTAATGCCTTATAGATCATATACTAATTACATTACCTATGGATAGGCTCACATTACATAGATTCATAGATGTAAGAGCTACTTACTACGAGTAAGAAGTCAAGTAGTGCATAATTCGATATTTAAGTAATAAGCTGGAAGTCTTGAACTAAATATAGTATTTCCCTTACTCATGATGTGTTAATTTATGGACTCTAATTAATCCGTATTTGAGGTACGTACTATCCAAAACAGGCTCTTTTCACTTGGACGTGCCACTTTAAGCAGCTCAGAAAAAATTTCATGAATTAATTTCATTTATATTTCCTCTCCTTTTAGTCGAGCCATCCTTCAACTCCTTATACTTGTCTTAGACTCAACTTTCTATAGCTTTATTATACATTACACTAGGAAAATATAACTTGTACTCTATAACTCTATGAAGCTAGGGGTAAGGTACAAACCTCCCTAACTACAGACACTAAGGACTTCCTTATTCACTCATCATTACTTCATTCCTAAAGCACCTATCACTCTCGAATACACAATCAAGCATATATAATATCATATCTATTAGTAGATCTATTAAATGCTAGTGATGAACCTGCTATAAGCTTCGGATTAGCAATGTTATCATCACTACAAACATGTCATTTTAGTTTATGGGACAAGGAAAGACATTAAGGCAGAGTATTTGGGACAACGAAATACCATGCCTTAAGTAGTAAGAAGGTTTCCTAAAGCATGACATTAAGGCCCCTCATGATCCAACCCATAAATATCAGTGGCCTAGGGTCGCATATTGATCAAGTCACCCAAGGTGCAGATATACATAATATAATAATAAGCATTAGAGAAAGATAATAATTCTCATCTATTTGCCTAAATGATTTGATAGAAAGTGAAATACCTAAAGAATATTTGTAAGACCCAAGGGAAATACCTATACGGTCGCTAAAGTGGGGATTGACTTAACGTCCTATATATCCACCCTTAATCCTTAAGGTAGATTTAGAGTGGATGGATCACACCCTTAATCAATACCCTATTTGCAGATCGATGATTGGCACCTAATTTGCTAAGGATTCTCCTCTATTCCTTTCAATAACTCATTCGTGGCTATTAGGACTATGGTACTTAGTATGTTACATATGCCTAAAGATGAGCTAACCTAAATTAAGACGTGTATAACACTACTAGATGAAACAATTCAGCATAGTCTTCCTGAACTACAGATCACCCTTGAAAGCCTACATTCGAGTGCGTAAGCAACCTAACTCGCGAAATCGAGATCGTCATGGAAGCATAAAAAATGAAGCAGCCATCGAGAGAAGACATGGAGAATATATATTGAAGAAATGAACTAACCAAAGGGAGAATAAGCACCAATAGAACACATTCTTAGAGGAAACCTACATATTGGACAGTGTCCTTAGTCAAGGTAGAGCAAGAGGCTCAGACTATTTCAATATTCTATTTATACTATAGTAAAAGCCACAAGAGAGGGGAGAAGGATTTCAAGAGAAATGGCATGAGGAGCTTGGGTGGTGAAGAGATTGAAAAGGAGATGGATGAGTTGAAGAAACAACTTAATGTGCTAATGTAGCTGCTACAAAAGAGGGAAGAAGGCTAATGATGGAACCTGGTGAGAAGGTTTAATTTATTTTTTAAATAAAAGGAATTTAAGAGGAAATCACCAAAATCCATAAATCTAGGGAAGAAAAGGATGAGGCCTTTGATAGATTCCTAAATGGAAGAATAAAATCTCGTAGCATTTGAGCCCAAAGAAGAAATAGAAGGGAGACCACCCCTTCGAGATAAGGAAAGGATACTAGGGGAAAATATCATGGATTGTGGGAGAAGTCCAAACCAAAAGGTGTTGCAAAGAGCACTAGTAGATGTTTACATGTCGAATGCTTTTAAAACTAACAAATTGTTTCCATGTCCATGCCATAAGCATGATGAAGAAGGGAAGCCATTTGAATTTGTCTTGGATATTGACGATGGAGGAGAAATTATTAGAGAAGAAGATGAAGAGAGATTACCTGGAAGTCTCATGGACTATATGGAAAGTCCATAATAGCATAAGGGACTACAATCTGATGATGGTTATGAGATGTTATGTAAAATTCTCGTAAGAAATCAATAGAAAAAGATGATAAAGTAATTGATGTAAAAAAAATTAGGTGAGGCCGTAAGGCCTTTTCTTTTTAAGATTAGTGAATTTTATATGAGTGCAAATCTTGTTAGGGAGAAGAATGGAGAACTAGTCGAAAAGGAGAATGAGATGACAAAGTTGTTCGAAGAAGGTAAAATTAATATAGCAAATGGTGCAAAATCCTCAAGGAAGGACGAGCCAACTTCTTCGAGCAAAAAGCAAGGAGAAATAACTTGTTCCTTGAAGACAAATAAGGAGGAATAACCTGCAATAAATTTCGAAGAGTGACCATGGTATTTAGAAATCATGGGAAAGAAGAAGGAAATAATCAATGTTATGTTAGAATGAAAGAGAAGAAGATGACGTGTGCACCAAGGGAACAACTACTGTTAGGAAATGTGGTAGGTAATCCTCATGATCACGATTAATGTGTGATATTTTTGAGTATATAACATGGATAGGAGGCTTAAAAGAATGAAGGAGCAGAGATGGATTAAGAAAAACAAAAGAAAGAAAACATGGAAGGAGTTATGAGGCTGGCTTATAGTCACACAAATCATGAAAAAGACTCTAGAAGTATGTTCCAAATATGAGCAAAAATGAAGAGTTGGAATGTAAAGACACAAAGAAGGAAAATGGAAATTATTTTACAACTAATATGCCTCCATGGTATGAATGAGCGTTGAAGTCCTTAGAGGATTGGCTTAAAGATCCCATAATCTAGATGAATTTACATGGCATGTATCCAAAGTATCTAGGGATGTTGAAATGTTTGAGGCTACATATTTGTATGATGATGATAAGAATATTGTTGAAGTCATGGTTGTATGAGTAAAGAAGGACAATAGATGTTGTTAAGAGAAGAAGGAGAGGAAATAATGATGAGAGTAGTACGTCTCAAGCAAAATTGGTTCACTTTCAATCAAGGAATACAAAGCAGAAAATGGAAATAGTAAGTTGCCAATAGTTTGAAATACTATATTTTATTTACTACTATGAGGATGTAGAAAAATGGAAGTCATATGATGAGCTGGATATTAAGATCCTACAAACACTCATGAGATTGACTGGTGTTAATAGTTTGGACCAACAAAGTGGAGACAACATGTACTAGTAAGAAGGTAGATTGTACATGGTGATTGAGGAAATAATGATGTTGATAAAGGAAGTACCTAGGGAATAGTATAGGGATGGGGAAATGGTAATTAGCTTTAGCGCTTGGTTGACTATGGAATATTGCAACAACATGTCAAAGGTGATATAGTTGCAAAACAAAATCTGTGATCGTGGAAGGAAAAGGATCCTTGTAGGCTGAATTGTACAAGATTGTCTTAGCAAGGAAAGTGGAGCACAACAAAATGAAACTTGGGATCCTTGTATGCTGAATTTAGGACTGGAGTAGTGGCATAATCAAGTATATGGGAAGCTACAAAGTAAGGTATTGGATGTAGGAGAACTGATTGCAATGTCAAGCTAGAAAGATAAGCAAAGTGGGCAACTGCAACATAAATTTTGGGAACATGGAGGGTTTCACATATTTAAGGCATTTGAATAGGAGGTCTAAATTTTTTCCACCTGGGGAGTTTGATGCGGGAGCATCAACCTCATATCTGTCTAGACTAAGAGGGGTCAATAAATTCTCTATAGGGGAAGGAATTTTCCTGATAATTAAATTATACAAATTGGAATTTTGTACGATGTAAATTAGCCATGTGTCTCATTGTAATTATGCTAAATTGTTAGGTTGTTTTAGTGATTATCCAAGTGAGCATTTGTCAATGTAATAAGTGTAGGGTTTGTAATATGACACTTTTAATACTAATGGAAAAATGTCCCTTTTTTACCATTTCTATTGATATATTTTCAATCAAGTATTATTGTATATGTATGTATTTGTTCAATAGTGAAAAGTATGACTTCTAAAATTAGAGCTTTAATGAATTTGGTGAGGAAGAAGCTCCCAAGTGTATTCGACAGTAATATTTTGGAAATAACGTCCACAAGTTTTTGTGTGCATATCTTCGTTAAAGAACGAATATAGTTTTTATCTTTTGTGTATTTGTATATGATCTCTCTACATAATATTTCTCTATAGATTTGAATTATTTTGGTTGGGAAATTGAATATGCAACCCCGGTAAGTGTTTCAAAGACTAGTTCTCTCTCACTAGAATTGGCTATAGGCATACAAGATCCCCATAGAAAAGGTTGAATTCCCTTTGAGTATTATTTATTATTTACTGAGTCCAAATAGAGATTTGGACATAGAGTTTATGTCTCTCTTGAAGTGTGGTTGTGTTCGCATTGCATCGAAACTATTCTATCCTATGGAAATTTTGCAACTCCAACACTTAATGGAATCTTGGGTTTAAATATTAGAAAAACCAAACAAAGGATTGCAATTAGGAGGAGTCAAACATGATGAAAAATAATCCATGCACAATTGAATGAATACCTCTGAAAATTCACTTGTAAAAGAGTATATTGTTAACTCTATAAGGGAACAATGCCTAGGTCACAAACTTGAAAAATGTTTTGTGTGTGTTGGTGGGCTTGAGTTTGAAGTGTAAGGAGGCCATGTGATTCTCAAAGGGAAGGATGGCAACCAAAGAGGAATAATACAAGGAGAAGTAGACTAAAAGAGATTGAAGACCCTAACTCTATCATCGAGAGTCATAAATTATTTTCCCATTTAAAAGTGAGGGGCATAGCGAAGGTATAAATCCTCATCGATTTAGAAAAGCATAGGAGTCCATGGATTTAAATTCCTCAATCTGAAGTCTGCAGAGTTGCATATCCTTGCAGAGAAGAAGTAGTAGATAGCCTAGGCATTGGTACATTCGACACCCAAAGTTCCCATTAGTTGGTTTTTTCATGGTCGGTAAGGCAGGCCCAAAGTCCTTGTGAAGAAAAAGTAATGGTATTGACCCATGACCAGTTGAATAGTCAGAAGTCAAGCCATGGCGCATAGGTGATCGGTCTGCATTAAAGGAGGAAGTACCAATTCCATTCTGACCTCCTGACCTATCCTATTAGGACCCGTAGGGTTAAAGAGCACACAAATAGTTATCCATATATATGATTGGAGGTCAGGCTATATAAAGACGTTTTGAAAGCACAGGGTCCATGAGGGATTACATATACATATATAAGATTAGGTTCGATTTTGTAAAGATACATTAAAAGGAAAGTAGATGAAAAAGTTGGAATTAAGAAGAAACCACACTAATAGCTTCAAGGAGATTTCAATTTCATAAATGAAGAGGAGCTTTTCCACCTAGTAGACAAGAAGAAATAGAAGATGATACATGGAGCATTGAGGAGGACCGGATGAGATTTTTTTTTTTTTGGTTGATGAAGTTAAAGAAAGAAGTTATTGGGTAGATTTAGCAAGCCACTTAAGGGGCCTATTATCATCATGAGTATGATAAAATATAGACTGCAAATATATTTATGTAAATCGTTTTTTGTGCTAATATTTAGAAAAGAGTGTTATAGCAACGAAGATATCATGAATTTGAAAAAATAAAGCTAATATGTAGGTAATATTGTTACACGATCTAATTGATTTTTCACTGATAACAAACACATTGTTAAATAAATATATCTTGGCTCTAACATAGAAATTAGATTATTGTTGATCAGACATGAGAGTATCAAAGATAGGGTCTTCCTTCTTCAAGTCAAACACTTAATTGGATTATGATATCTTTAATATATTATTTTTTTCCTCCTCAATGTTTGATTTGATTTATTCCATTTCCTTGACTCCATGCACCCTTTTAGCTTCTATGAGCGATCTATTTTTTGATATTATGGACAAAGGAACAAAGACACAAATTATGATATAAAATAAACTCATGAAAAATGTTTCCATTACAAAGCAATATAAACTTGTATTTTATTTTTATAACTCCACAAATGAACTAACCATCATAAGTAACTCAATAGAAACTAATTACTTATGTAAAACTAATTATCTGCGTAACTCAAGATTATTTCTAGCAATCCACCTTAACCTTTAGGATTAGATTATTTTAATTCCTAAATTTTGACAGTTAAATTCAAAATTGACTCTAAATTTTCTTTGGAATCACAAAATTTGAGAGTTACATCACCATTTTTTATAAGTTCACAAATGAAGTGGAATCAAGTATCAATATGCTTGCTTTTTTTTATGAAAGACATTATTATTTGACAAGGAAATAATGAGAGTATTATCACAAAAGATTGAAGTAGGCTCCTTTTATGTATATCCAAAGTCTAACCTAATTATTTTCAACCATACTTATTTGCATGTTGTTGTATTTTTTCTATGTACTCTACTTCTACAGAAGATAAGGAAACCATGAGCTTAGTTTTGGATGTCCATGTAATCAAATTCTTGCTGAATAGACAACAATATCTAGAAGTGCTCTTCATGTAATCAATACAACATGCAAAATCATTGTCTCTATAACCTATGAGCTTAGTGTCTACTGAAATTGTGTACCACAAATCATAAGTGGTTGTGCCTGCAATATACCTTAAAACTCTTTTTCCAACTTTCCAATGACAATCCTTGGGAGGTTCCATAAACCCAAAAATATAAATTGTCTCATATGCTATATCAGGTCTAGTATTAATAAGATACATAAGACTACTAACAAGTTTCTTATAAAAAGTGGAATTAACAACAATATCCACATCATCTTTGCTTACTCTGTACAGAGCTCAATAGGAATATCTACTAGTTTACACTTGTTCATCTAAAACTTTTTTGAAACAACAGTAGAATACTTTTGTTGATTGATAAACATACCATTATCTGATTGTTCCACTTGAATGCCTAAGAAATTTTCATTAATCCAAGATCTATAATTTCAAACTCATCTTCATTGTTGCTTTAAATTCATCTAACTAAATATTCCCTATATATTCCATGTCATTCAACAAGCAATGATCAATTCTATTGTACCAAGCTCTTGGAGCTTGCTTCAAGACATACAATGCATTTCTCAAGTTGTACATTTTATGTTCCGGTCCTTTCATTTAGAATCTAGATGCCTGATGCACATACACTTCTTCATTCAGTACACCATTCAAGAATGCAAAATTTATATCCATTTGGTAAATAGGCCACTTGTTTTGTGCTGCTACAACAAATACAAATCGAACAATGTATATTCTCGCTACAGGTACAAAAGCTTCACCCTAATCTAAGCCAAGTTGTTGCGAAATTTGTTTGGCAATTAACATTGATTTGTGTTTATCAATCTCACTTTCGTCATTCAAATTTGTTTTATAAACCCATTTAACACATATAGAATTTTTATTTGCAAGTAAATCAACCAAATCCTGTGCTTGATTTCTTTCAATATCATCAATTTCGTTATTCATTACATCTACCCATTCGTTTTTCTTTATTTCTTCTTCAAAAAAAGTAGGTTTAAATGATAAAAATACAAAATGTGTTACATTATCATCATCTTCTTGTGCATAAATACCACTCAAACATCTCATTCTTTGATTTTTATTAGAATTGGAATCGTTGAACTACTTTCTCCTTGAAGATACATTCTTGGAATACTTGTTGTAGACGCATGATGATCATTTAACACACCAAAAGGATTATGACAAGTACCATTTTCCATTCCATTCAATGATTTATCTTCCATACACTTAACATGTCGACTTATGAAAACTTCTTAGTAATAGGATTATACAATTTGTATGCTTTAGATTTTTCACAATATCTTATAAAAATGTACTTCTCACTCTTATCATCACGCGTCATTCTTATTTTTTTTGAAACATGAGCAAAAACTATACAACCAAAAACTTGAAAATGTGAAACAGATACCTTTTCTCCACTCCATGCTTCTCTAGGTACCTTACCCTGAACACTAAAAGTTGATGATCTATTTAGTATGTATATAAAGCTTGCAACTACTTCAACCAAAAATATTTATACAAATTTCTTGCTATAAGAAAATTCTTGGCCATGTTCATGATAATCCAATTTTTCCTTTCTACCACTCCATTTTTCTGTGGAGTGTATCTAGTTGTTTTCTATTTCTTAATGCCATGTCATTTACAAAAGTCAACAAATTCTTTAGATTCATATTCACCTCCTCCACCAGATCTCAAAACTTTGACAAAATTTCCACTTTGCTTCTTAGCTTCAGCCTTGAACTCCCTAAACTTGACAAAAGTCTCATATTTGTAATTGATAACATAAACCCAAAATTTCTTTCTAAAGCCATCAGTAAATGTGAGAATATAAAAACTTTCACCAACTGATTATGTTTGCATAGGACTACACAAATGCGTATGTACTAACTCTAGTTGTTCTTTGGCTCTGTAAGGAGATGGTAAAAAACTATCTCACTTATGTTTTTCCATTGCACAACCTATACAGGGAAATATTTGTTCAAACAATGTAGGAAAACCTTCTACCATAAATTGTCTTTGCAACAAACTCATACTTTTAATAGGTAAATGACCATATCACAAATTCCGCAATTCAGTTTCTAATTGATACATCCCATTCTTTGTCATAGGAATCTTTTATTTTGATAAACATTTGTGCAAGTAGTGCAATGAAACTTAACATCATAACTATGTGCATCTAACTGACCAACACTCAACAATTTATGATTGAAATTTGGTACATAGTAAACATCATTAATATTCTTCACCACTTTTTTCTTGGTTAGTATTGGCACACCACCTTTTCATGAACCTTTCACTTCATGGTCATCACCCAAACTAATAATAGAAGTGAAAGATGTATGAAGATAATAAAACAAATCACTATGACTAGTCATATGATTACTACAACTGCTATCAACCAACCAGATATTCTTGTTAGGTACTTCCCAGTGACTTGACATAGGAAAAATAAAGCATCAAATGTTTCACATTTGGAGCTAGAGATATTAGCTTTATTTCTACTTAAAACATACTTCAACCTTTGACATTTAGATTTATAATGGGCATACCTTTTACAATGGTGACATTGAATTGATCTTGACTTATCTATCCACTTACGACCATGTTCAAGTTGATGCTACTCTGAATATGTTACTTGTGGTTTATCCTCCATTAGAGATTCCCCTCTACCTCTTCCTTTTATCGCACGAAAACCTTTTCCTTTTACTCCATACATGGAAACTTTTGACTTGAAAGCATGTTCTAAAGTAACAACATCCAAATTAATTATTGCTTCATGAGACAATAAGGAACCAGTTAATTCTTCCAAGGAAAATTTTGTTATGGCAAACTTCTAAGAACTTTTTCAATGATCCTTTGATCTTCTACCTTCTCACCATTAATTTGAATTAGATCAACACCGATAACTCTACTCATAAACTGATCAATAGTTTCCAATTCATTCATCTTGAGGGTTTCAAACTAAGTTTTAAGGCTTTGTAATTTCACAATTTTCACCTATTCATTAGATTAATAAGTCCTTTTAAGAATATCCCAAATTTCTTTAATAGTCTTTGCACTGGTTACTTAGGAAAAATAAAGTCATCTAAAAAATTCAAAATGCGAGATTTAACTTCTTTTCGTTTGCATTCTTCTAATTATTTTCTTTAAGCAACATTCATAGTAGTAACATTTGCATAATGTTTTGGGAAACCTATTCAACGTGATCGCAACCACCTAAACCTTGCCATCAAGCTTGCAGTTTTAAACACTAAAATTCATAATTTGTTCGACTGAACATTGGTGTTGGAATTGAACATTGACTTGAAGACAACATTCTTCAAATCACTAAAAGAAGAAAATTGTCAAGTAACCCAACCATAGATCCAATTCGTTTACTTGAAAACACTTAACCCTCACCTGAAACCTTTTGTGATGGCCAAACAAAAAAACAATAAAATCCTGATCTCTTAGGACACGACTCGAATCCGGTACCGAAGCCAACGTGCAATATGACTTTTCAATCCATTCAAGCAACTTTGACTAATAGCCAACGTGCAATAGCAAACAAGTATGGTGCCACAAACACAACATCCAAGGTGCGAGTTCAACAATCTATGGTTCTCACAAAGGACGGGTCAGCTCTCCACTACGGCACTAACACGGAGTCAAACTTGGTAGGATGACCTCAAACGGTGGCACTCAAAATCGCAGGCCAGCACTCAGCGAACAGTGGCTGTGTATCCTCTCGACTTCCTCAAGGCTGTCCAGAAACGCCTAGACTTTAGCACAAAAGAAGCCATGATAATATGGATAGAGAAACAAAGGCACAAATTATGATATCAACTCACCCAAAAAAATTTCATTAGAGACCAATATATACTTGTGTTTGATAATTACAGCTCCACAAACGGACTAACCCTCATAACTGACTCAACAGCAACTAATTACCTCCTTCAACTCAAGATTATTTCGAACATTTTTTGGACTATAAACGCAATATAAAACCATCTGAAAAAACCCCAGTGCCACTCCAACAAAGTTTGGTGCCTGCAAAATATGAAGAACGTGAAGATAAAGCGTTTTATACGTTTTGAGCTTTTAACTGTGTTTATCGATAGCTATGGGTCATATATAATCTTGACACTGTAAGTCTTTGTAGGAAGCTATAAGAGCCATTTATTATTACAATTATATTACCATGATGGTAATATCTCTGCTGATAGCGCCATACACCATCCACAGCACACTCGAGAGGAAAGCGAACAACGAAAAATAGAAGCTGGGCATGAATTCCATGCTCCTCGTCTGAATTACCACTCCCTGATTCAAACAGGGTATGTAAATATTAACGATAAACATCATCAACTTAAATATTATTAATTGATGAACATCACAAACACCAATGTTATTAATCCACGATCTGATTTGGATTTAATCCCTTTCCAAATTTCAAGAATATGATCAAAGAAGTGAAATTAACCATTTAACGTGGAAATTTTTTAATTTCCAAAAACTAATACAATAGAGCAACTTACAATTACAGATAGAGGAGAAATGTCAAGAAGAACAGTGGCCACCATTCCTGAAATTCCTACAAGGACCTTCTTGTTCTTGTGATCATGTACAGCGCACAAAGAAGATATGGCAATAGTGCCAAACAACAGCAATAAACCAGCAACCACCATCCCCATATTTCTCTGCAAACGGAATATATATATACATATAGTTTCCACTGCCGAATGCCTAAAATCATATTCTATTGAAAACAAGCCATTAATTCAAACTTCAAAGTAGAGAACTTCAAAAATAATACTATTCACAGAGGAAATATGATGACATAATACGTTGATTTTTGGTGTAGCGAAAGTGAGAAAGATGCAAACGAGGCAGAGCTCTAGCAGAACACCGATGGCATTGACAACCATGACAACCACATTATGCCATCTATTGCTGATTAGCGGTGATCCATAACATGTGTACACAAGACTGTCGAAGAGGGCTGCTGCATAAGGGAAGCCTGACAAACTCTCTGTGTTCCTGTTTTCCATAACCCTCTTGAACGTAGTACTGTTGCCGAACGTTACAAAACAAAATTTTTACGTTGTGCTCTATATTTAACAGCGAAATCTTCCTTAGCATTGGGTTTCTTGATCCACTAAGTGTTTTTATGTTATAAATTATATTCATGCTGAATTTTTCCTTAAACTTAGTATTGGGTTTCTTGATCCACTCAATGTTTTTTATGTTGTAAATTATATTCATGCTGAATTTTTCCTTAAATTTGAGTTTCTTGATATATGAGGTGTAAACATCTTATACTTAGATTGATCCAGCGAAATCTTCCTTAGCATTGGGTTTCTTGATCCACTCAGTGTTTTTATGTTATAAATTATATTCATGCTGAATTTTTCCTTAAACTTAGTATTGGGTTTCTTGATCCACTCAATGTTTTTATGTTGTAAATTATATGTTATAAACTATATTCATGCTGAATTTTTCCTTAAATTTAGTATTGGGTTTCTTGATCCACTCAATGTTTTTATGTTGTAAATTATATGCATGCTGAATTTTTCCTTAAATTTGAGTTTCTTGATATATGAGGTGGAAACATCTTATACCTACAATGATCCACCATACATGAGCAAATCAAAGGAACTTCCTGTAACGTCATATGCCAGATAAATCAGTTGACAGCCTAATGAGGCAGACTAAAATGCTAAAATTAAGTCATATATTCCTTCTATATCTATTTATAATAGATTAAGACAGCTTATTCCTTCTATATCTATGGAGTGAGACAAAGCTTATACTCAAGAAAATGGTAGTTTATACCATAGTTACCAAATTCTAATTCGAATACGAATTCGTTTCGATACTGAAAAAATTCGACAATATACATCTTATATAGATTAATATATTATTATTATTATTATTTTCAAAACTTTATAAAATAAAAATGAATCTTTCCTATAATAATATGGTTATTTCCTTATTCCAGTATCAATCTTTTCTATGTATTTGTATTGCAAATTGAGAAAACATCTAATAAAATATATTAATATAAATAACAAAAACTCAAAATTGATATTCAATGTAAAAAATGAAATATTGAATATTTAAATAATGTCCCACAAACTAAAAAGAATACTAATTCCCATTAGAATCTAAATTTATTCAATAATAATTTGGTAAAATAATTTTTATGATGAATCACAAAAAAATAAATACTTTAATTGAATTTCAAATCAACTCTTACTAAAACATTTAAACTGACAATATTAAGGACAATATTAAGGATACCATTAGGCAAGATTGTGCCGTCATCCTTAGGAGGGCTAAGCACCCTCGAAGGAACCTCAGTAGGGAGGAGCTCTATGCCCTGAAGTCCTTAAATCAAAATGATGATATTGTCGTCTTGAAAGCTGACAAAGGTGGGGCTACGATTATCGTTAACAAGGAGGATTACTGTAGGAAGATGGAAGATGCTAGATCATCTTAAGGAACTGACCAAGAACCCTCTGAAGAAGATCTCTAGGACAGTGGCTCTAGCCATCAAGTCGTGGGCTCGCTGTGCCATAAGCTCATTAAGAGCAGTCCTGTTGCTCCTAGGATCTATGGGTTGCCTAAGATTCACAAGGAAGGGGCACCTCTAAGGCCTATTGTCAACACCATTGCTGGTCTGACATACCTTTTGGCCAAATTTCTGGCCCTTAAGCTGAAGCCCCTGGTTGGCCACATTGAGTCCTTCGTAAAGGACTATGCATCCTACATCATGGAGCTCAAGGACATTAAGCTTAACCCTGAAGACATTCTCGTCAGTTTTGATGTGGTCTCCCTATATACTTGTATCCCTATGAAGGAGGCCTTAGAAGTGATCTATCGCTTGACTGATCCTGATACCGCTCATCTGGTGGAGATTTGTCTCACTTCCACCTTCTTCTGTTTCAAGGGTGAGTTTTTTTAGCAGACATGTGGTGTGGCTATGAGTTCCCCTCTTTCCCCGATTGTTGCAAGCCTCTTTATGGAGGATTTCGAAGCCAAAGCTCTAGCCTTGGCTCGTCTTCTTCCCAAGCTTTGGAAGAGGTATGTAGATGACACTAATGTCATCTGGGCCCATGGCCAAGAGGAGCTTCATCGTTTCTTTGATCACTTGAACAATGAGTCCTCTGCCATCAAGTTCACCATGGAAAAAGAGAAAGATGGTTGCCTCCCTTTTCTGGATATTCTTATTTCGAAGAACAAGGACGGCTCTCTTTCCCACTCCGTGTTCCGAAAGAAAACGCACACTCATCAGTATCTTCATGCCGATTTCCATCATTTCCCTGCTCAGAAGATTGGTGTTCTCAACACCCTCGCTACGCGTGCCCTTAGGATTTCGGATAAAGAAAGCTTGGAGAAGGAGAGATCCCATCTCCTGGATGTCTTTGTGGCAAATGGATATAGTAGGCACCTTGGCCAGAAGGCTTTTCTCAGAGCCGCCAGAAATGCGTTAATCAAGAAAGAACCGAGGGAGCACTCTCTAGGGGTCCATTTCCCCTATGTCCAGGGAACCACAGACAAGATTGCTCGGATCCTTAAGAAATTCGATATTCCCTCGACCTTTAGGCCCCTCAACACCATCCGTAACTCCCTGAAATTGGTGAAGGATCCTGTGAACCCTAAGGATATGAAGGGTGTTTATTTGATCCCATGTTCCTGTGGGACACCCTATATAGGGCAAACGGGACGCTCCATCCAGCAGAGGATTAACGAACATGTGGCTGACCTAAGACATGGGACAACCAAGTCTTCAGCGTTAGAAGAACATGTGGATAAGACCAAGCATTAGGTTTGTATTCAGGAGGCCAAGGTCGTGGCCAAGGTTGCTCAGTTCCATCATCGCAAATTCAGGGAAGCCATTGAAGGTCTATCAATCTCAACAGAGACGATGGCTGGAAGATAAGTAGATCTTGGATCTCTGCCCTTTCGTCCTAGTTTCCTCTTTTTTCCATCCCCTCTCCCGTCTTCCCTTTCCATCTTGATCTATGTGTTTTTATTGAATATTTTTATGGTTTTATTTATTTATTTATTTATGTATATTTTATATATTAACATTATATTATGTATTATTTTTTATTTATAGTACTTTATTTATTATATATTGTTTTATTTTATTTAAATAGTAATTTTACCTTATTTACCTTAATTCTTATTTATTATAAATAGTTAGGTTTATTTGTTCCTATATATTTTATTTACTAAGTTAATAGTTTAATTACTATGCCATGTGATGATATAGGGTTTAGACTTGTATATTTATATTTTGTTATCATTACATAATGGTTACTTTTTGTTACCTCTATGCATTATTTTTATATATTATATAATTTTATTATACATTACTTATTTTATTAAGGTTTTAGGCTAATTCTTTAGGGTCTTTATTATCCTAATTCCTTAATTATAATAATAAATATTAAGGAAATGTAGGTATATTGATTATATTATATAGACTGGTATATATGGTTAGTATGAAATAGGAGCTTATGTAGTGTACATATAGTATTATTATTGATTTTAATATATGGTGTGTTCTTATTATTTATTTTTACTATACATTATGTTGTATTATTATACATTAGTATATAGTAATATTCTTTTATACACGAACTCCTTTCTCCGCTTTTGACTTTTCTCCATTGATTGTAGTTTTATTTATATACTTAGATTTTATAATTAAATTATTTTTAAACGAACCTTAAGTAAATAGGGGATATTCATCTTATGTATGATTTTTGATTTATAGTATTTTATATATTACATATTGTTTTATTTTATTTTTACCTAATTTACCTTAATTCTTATTTATTAGGATTATTTGTTCATATATATTTTTATTATACATTTCTTATTGGTATATAAGTAGTATTAAGGTTTTAGGCTAATTCTTTGGGGTATTTATTCACCTAATTCCTTAATTATAATAATAGATATGAAGTAAATATAGGTATATTGATTATATTATACTAGTATATATTGATAGTGCATTCTTATTATTTATTTTTTACTATACATTATGTTAGTATATATGAGAACTCTTTTTTCCGCTTTTGACTTTTCTCCATTGATTGTTGTTGTATTTATATAATTAAATATTGTAGCAAAATTATTTTTAAAACTAACCTTAAGTAAATAGGGGATTTTTTACCTAATTTGTCTTTCTTCCAGAAGGATAGTAGTTAATATTTTGGTTAAAGGGTTTTATATATATTAATTTTATGAACTTAGATAAATTAAATATTAATGCTATTTTTATTTATTTACCTAGTTTAAGTGAATTTTTACTAATAATAATATAATATTGGAAATAATATATTAATTAGAAATAATAAATAAGATAATAAGGTCCTCCGAGTCAAAAATTAAAAAGACTTTTCTGGCATTGATTTGTTTGTTGGTATTATATAATTAAATATTGTAGCAAAATTATTTTTAAAACTAACCTTAAGTAAATAGGGGATTTTTTACCTAATTTATCTTTGTTCTAGAAGGATAGTATTTAATATTTTGCTTAAAGGGTTTTATATATAATTAATTTTATGAACTTAAATAAATAAAATATTAATCTATTTTATTTTTACCTAGTTTAACTGATTTCTACTAATATAATAATAAATATTGGAAATAATAATATTAATTAGTATAATAATAAGGTAATAAGGTCCTTGGGTCAAAATTAGACGTTAATTGGTTTTAGCTGTTGGAATCTCTGATTGAACTATTTAAAGGACTGGATCGAACTATTTAAAGGGCTGGACTAGATCCTCAACCTGTCCTGACGATGAACCACACTAGTTGGTTCGAAAGGCGTCGGCAAATGTCTTACCTAATGTGATTTAGGCCGAAATCTTCTTATAACTATAATGGATCACAGAAGCATCAATTCTACTAACATTTAAATTATATTTTAAAATTTGTACAATATTTAATTTTTTTATAATTTTTAAATAAAGCAAAATATTTTTAATAAAGAATTTACTATTTTATAATTGTCCATAACATTTTTTAATATATAAATTATTAGTGAAATTTGTGAATATTGAGTAAAATGCATATTTCTATATATGTATAAATGGTGTCATAGGATAGATGTTTCTATATATTAGGATGGTTGGATGGATGTTTCTACATGACTGGTTGAATGTTTCTATATATTTTTATGATGGCTGCTTATATTGCTCCTGAGGAACAGAGGGTGCCCTCTGGTAAGCTATTCAAAATTGCAAGCCGTAGTGGAAACTAATGGGTATAATAGCTGTTGCTTATTAACCAGAGGAAATATGGAAACATTGTACCTCTCTGCTCAGCTGTTCAGAATTGCAACCGGCAGTAGAGAAATTAACTTTATTGATTTGGTTAACCACAAATACCATACCGTATCGAAATTGAAGTACTAAATGGCAAATCGAATAGTATCAGCAAATTTCCCAACTTTTTTTGGCCAAGACGGCCGAACTTACTAAATGGCAAATCGAATAGTGGAATCAATTCTAAAGCTGTTGGTTGGCTCTCATAGTACGAACCCATTTCATCCCTACCGTTGAAAGTGCGTTCCATTTGTTTCGATCTTCACCGGATATCCTCTTAAGTGAAAAAAAAAATGATTTCGTACTCCCACTCGGCCAGAATAGAATATGCCATTGTTATTCCTGTATACCCCATATATGTCAATGATTATCCATTGTTTGTCTGTCACTTTCATTTCATCTTTTCTCCGTTTTCGCTCAGTGTCATGTAAGTCATTTCATATCCATTTGCTTTTTCTTTTGCTATTGTTATCCGTTACGTGTATTACTCTGGTTTTGCCATTTATTTTATAATATGAGCACTTGTATCATCAGCGGTCATGATACATTCAGTTTGATATTTTAATTAAAACAGTGAATGCCAGTGAGAATTCACACTTCGAGTTTTTTTTCACATTAACAAAAATAGGATCATGAGATATTTTGTTTTCTATATGCGGCTTGAGTTTTCTTGCACTTTAATTAACATAGTGTATCTCGGGGAGAATTATCTGGAGAACGATCATGTAACATAGTGTATCTCGGGAAGAATTAACTGGAGAACGATCATGTAGGATATTACAATGGAAAAGACATACAAAATAATTGAAGAACTCATGGTGTACGTAAGATGGGAATTATATGGAGAACGACCATGTAAGAATTTTCACGGAAAAGAAACAAAAAAATATTTTGTTTCTTTCTATATGCGGCTTGAGTTTTCTTGCACTTTAATTAACATAGTGTCTCTCGGGGAGAATTATCTGGACATCGATCATGTAACATAGTGTATCTCATGGAGAATTAACTGGAGAACGATCATGTAGGATTTTACAATGGAAAAGACATACAAAATAATTGAATAACTCATGGTGTACAAAATAATTGAATAACTCATGGTGTATGTAAGATGGGAATTATCTGGAGAACGATCATAAGATGGGAATTATCTGGAGAACGATCATGTGGGAATTTTCAATGGGAAAGACATACAAATTATTGAAGAACTCATGGTGTATCTCAGGGCGAATTATCTGGAGAACGATCATGTGGGATTTTCCAATGGAAAAAACATACAAAATGACTGAATAACTCATGGGAAGAGAGTGTTGTTTTTTACATTAACAATAATGAAATCATAAGATATTCTGTATTCTGTTTCATTTTATATAGTCACTTTATTTCTTTCATTTGGTGTCGGCTCTTTTTTAAATTACCACGTTTAAAATAATCACTAACGTTGTCTTAATGTAGTCAAGAGCCAATAGTAACGATATGCAGAAAATCCCATTGTATTAGAAGTTCGATTTTTCAATGTGCATTTTCAATTGATTTTCACATGCAAATGTCGAATTGCATTTGTTACCGGTTACGTACAATGCTCTAGTTTTGCCTCATATTTTGTAATATGAGCACTAGTATCATGAAGCGGTCATGATAGATTAGTTTTGATTTTTTAATTAATACTGTATGTCAGAAATAATTCACACTTTGAGTTTTGTTTTTCACAGTAATAACTGAAGAACTACTCATGGTGTATGTCATGGAGAATTATCTGCAGCATGTTCATGTAAATGACTAAAGATTCATGGTGTATGTCAGGGAGAATTATCTTGAGAACGATCATGTAGAATTTTCCAACGGAAAAGATATAAAATGATTGAAGAACTCACGGTGTATTTCAGCGAGAATTATCTGGGGCACGATCATATAGGATTTTCCTATTGAAAAGACATCGGAAATGACTGAAGAATCATGGTGTCATGATCATATAGGATTTTCCTATTGAAAAGACATCGGAAATGACTGAAGTATCGTGGTGTTTGTCGGAGAGAATTCATGTAGAATTTTACAACGAAAAAGATATACAAACTGATTGAAAAACTCATGGGGTACGTCAGGGAGATTTATCTGGAGAACGATTATGTAGGGTTTTCCAATGACAAAGACATACAAAATTACTGAAGAACTCCTGGCAACAGAGTTTTGTTTTTCACATTAACAATAATGAAATCATAAGATATTTTGTTTCATTTTATATACAGTCACTGCATTTCTTCCATTTGATGTTGGCATTTCTTCCATTTGATGTTGGCTCTCTTTTAAATGATCACATTTGAGATTATCACTTTTCAGGGTTAAGGTTGTATTAATGTAGAACCAATACTAACTATATGGAGAAAATCTCATTTCACTATATATGTGTGCATAGCAGGCTGACTGGTACAATGTAAAAGTATATATTTATTACCATATATATATATATATATATGATTATAACATTATTTTAAAATTATTTCATATGTTAAGAAAAATATGATTGTTGGTTCACGTAATCTTCAGTCTTAATCTGCTTCATGAGAAACTAAATCTATTGATCATTGTTAAGGGTTCAGATAATATAAAATAATAACAATTAACAGTGAGAAGGTTCTACATAATGTAAAAAAATAATTGCCAAATGGTAAAGCATGGCATGAAGAGCGAGATGAAGTAACTAGGTTTGGTTCATAAGCACTTATTCTAACTCGGGGTTTTAGTTTACATTGTAGAGCTTTTAAGGTCAGCAAGTTGAACATCTAATCTAACAAAAGAGAATTATTGCTAACAATGCACTCACTTGATTTCATTCAAAGAGGAAATTATATCATTGCAATCCTCTTGTTTCTCCTTTAGAACCCTGCTCAAGACTCTCTTCATCTATTGATGAAGGGTAATGGAGTTTAGGTATTGCCTCCATCTTCCCCTAATGTGTCCAAGGTCAAGAACCTAGTTGTCTACATAAACTTTAACTTCAAAAGCATAATATGTTTGTTGGTCACTAGTGGTCAAGGCTTCAAATTAGCAGATTTCCTCTTGAATTTGAAGAGGAGTATTGGAGTGGAAAATATTTGTGGCATCTTAGGCTTGGGCTTGGGCATGTTGATTTCCATAAAGACCATTCCCCACACCATCACCTATAGTGCATCTTTTGTCAAAGCATACTTCCTTGGAAAAACAGTGGACAAGATAGGGTTCTCACTCATAGTACGGAAAAACCACTCGGATTGGAAAACAAGAGACCAACTAGAAGAAAAGCCCAGAAACCCTAGAATGTCACATAGGTTTGTGGCAACTACCTAAAATAAAATATTGATAAGGGAGAGAAGATAAAATGATCATGAAAAGGTCCAACAACCATTGGGGATCAAAAGCATTCAATCCACAACTCACCTCTATTGAACTTGGAACATTGCAGGTTAACTCCTACCAAATAAACTCATAACCAAATAAGGAATCAACAAAACCAAAGGAGTTGAAAGTACAAATAATTATCAATTCTCTATTGACATTGCACACCAAATCTTGTGTAGTTGTGACAATTAGTAGTGTGTTTGCAACTTTCGCTCCTATGCTGATAATATCCTTTATGTCATGAGTGCCCCAAGAGTTGCATCCACTAAATATCTTTGACTTCCCCCTTGTAATTATATAGTGACCAATGTGCGGGCCGAAGAGCCTTAATCCTAAAATCAAAGTCACTAGAAAAACCATTTCATGTCAATCCATGTCCTTAGAAACGTTTTATCGCCCAATTGAGAGGGGAACCCCCAAAACATCCCATAACCCTTTGTTTTCTCTTCGAAATGATCCCAGAGGAATTATCCCACCTATGATAGAGGTGAGGTCTAGGAACAACAGAGAATCTAGAGACAAGGTCTCTCATCCCAAAGAAATCAAATAGATTTCTATTTTTCATAAGGATGAAGGGTCCTAAAGTTTTTGGTCATGTGTGTTGCATCGACTAGAGCGGTCATGCAAGTGAACCCCCCCTCCGCCTTTAAATATGATGGAAGGTGGTGGTGGTGAGCTCCCCCCCGTGCAATGTCTTGAATTCCAACACCCTCTTTGGGAATATTTTATCTACATCTAAGATCATTTGGAGTTGTTCCTTCTAGTGGGACCATTCCTTGTCATACCATGCCACATCCAACTTGATGTTTTGATCCTAGCATCTCAAATTACCCAAGAAGTTAGGCACTTTGTTTATAGTTCAATGAGAGTGTGAGACAATGGCGTAGGCGATGGATTGAAGCATATCTTGAATATCATAGGTAATGTATTCTAGTTTCTAGCTCTTAGATAATTTCTCTATAGGGATCCCATTGATTACTTTCGTGACAGTTGAGATAACCAGCTAGGAATCTCCATGAATCTATAATTTAGAGTCCCTTCATTGATCACTAGACCTAGACCTCTCTCCAAAGCGAGAAACTCCACCACATTATTACTGGTAATTCCATACTTTCTAGTTTACAACACTATGGTTGGGCCTTCTCAATCATGGAAAATTCTTTTATATAATGAATGTGTAGGATTTCCTTTGTAGGCACCAGTTGTTGCTACTATGACACCCTCCAGAATTTTGCCCTACATCCAAATTTCAAAGCCTACTCTAACTTTTCAAGTTTTCTTTTCTAGTCATAAGGATCATCCGATGTGAATGCTCTAAGTTTCTAGTCCCTTTCGAAAGAAAACCTAAGAGTCTTCTTGTGGCATGTGAAATGTCACACATTTCAAAAGAAATGTTATGGTCTATTTGAAGAGAAAACTTTGGTATCAATGGATCCTATATATCATATAGACATGTACTTGACTCACTCCCAATTTTTTATGCACTGTGATAATAGTGATTTCACTGTCGTCGCAAATTGTATCCTATGTGTCACACTAGGAGGAAAGTGTTGTTCTGCTGTCACATCAAGGGTTTCATGTTGTTTTTGAATGCTAAGTGTTCTATGTTATATCATCAAGGGTTTTAAGTGTGTGATCATGTTCAAGTCCTACCTTGGTTTCAAATTTTCCTTGCTTTTCCCGCACTTAGCCAAATTCCAAAAAGTTTCATACTCGACCAACCTTAGCTCACTCTTCCCTCCTTAACTACAAATTACATAGTGGAAAGCCTGAAGAATGCACCCTTACCTTTTGGAACTATGTAATGCACAATTCCTATCTCTAAGGATTGTGCATTTCATAATCCTAGTGTTTCATCCTGGCCTCTTGACCCTAGAACTGTGCAATTATGTCTCCCTGTCAGTCTCCTTCTGCGAATTTTACAATCCCAATTTATATTCTACCTCCTTGGCTCCTTCAATTATGCAACTATGTAATCCTATATCTCTCTCTCTCTCCTAAATTTCATATTTTGTCGTCACAATGGACAAGCCTACCTCATTGTGACCCTCAACTATGGAATTTTCTTTCCCAAGGCTTGAAGGTTGTGCATTTCACAATCAGAAGCCTCAAAAACTCACTCTTGGCATCTGAATCTATGCACTAAGCAATCCCTGAGCCTTCTTCCTAGTACATTACCCCATTCTACTTCAATCAGTTATTTTCATGAAGTATGTTAGACTAGGATTTTTTGTGGGGGTGTTGTCTTATCGTGAGTAATTTCTAGTTGCAGGTACTACATCTTCACATGACAAGGTGATGAATGAGGAGGAGGAGAAGGACACTACGCTAGAAGACACTTGGGGAGCTATGAAGACATGATGATCATTAAATAAAAAAGAAGAAGGGACACTAGGTTGTGGCAGAACCTGGAAGATTAAGATAATAAAAGACTCACTAATTTCAAGCCTATTGAAGGAGAAAGAGAAACACCATGCAACATCTTTCAATAAGACACAAAGATAGCAATAAGAGAAGAATGACTTGATATTTTCCACATCATCAACAAGTCAATGTCATTAGCGTCAATTCATGTCTTGTCAAAGTGTCACTTCAAGGAGTCATACGAGTCATTATGTGTCACATAATATGTGGATTTAATTAGGTAATTTTCAATAATATGAGAAATTTAAAGTAAAGTAGATGTCCAAGGGTCACCTATAGAATGTGAAAAGTCATGTAGAAGTCAAAGGGTCATATGGAAGTTCAAGAGTCATGATAGGAGTTATATGAGTCATAGGGAAGGTGAAGAGTCACCTCATTTGTTATATAAACAACCTCATAGCTCAAGAAATGGGTTTTTCATGTTGGCTTCTCCAAGCAGGCATTAGAGAGGAAGATAGTTCTTCTAGAGAGAAAGTCATAGCTCTAATGCTCCACTATTAGAGCTAGTGGTGTTCATTGTACAGATGTATATTGGAACTTTTGCTTAATACGTGGAGCTCATTGAGCCACCACAATTTCATGCATATTTCATAAATGTTGTAAGACTATTCTTTGAATGTTTGCAATATATGATGTTTTCACTTACTAAATAAATTGAACTATTTTGGTGGCTTTGGTGCTTATCTTATTGGATGTATGTTGTACTTGTTTTAATGATCGTTACTTCTATGTCAAATACTTTGCTAGTTGATTAACAATTCTTTCACATATATGCTTGTGTGCCTTTATCAGATTAGTACGATTACTCTTCTCTTAAGGGCTCACTTTCGTTTCTGTCCAGTGAAAGAACCTTGATACATTCTACAACTGCACATTCCATAAGGCATACTCACTTGTTCATTCAAAAGTAAATGTCCATTACTCTCTTGTGCTAACCACTGTAGCCAAGACAAATCTCTAAGAAATATGGCAATCGGGCCTTACTACCAGTAGGACTCCTACATCAAATGGTGCAAAGTCTAATTGGGACTTCATGTGGGAGACCCCTTTGCATGTTGGCAAGTTCCAACACCATCAACATTCTCGCACTAGAAGGAGGGAACCCATATTTTTATGGTTGATAGCTCACCACATCTTAATAAGAAAAAATTTGTGTAAGGAAAAAATGTTCCCATTTCCACTCCAACTCATATTCTTGAGAAAGAGGAAACGTCTCATCCTAGCCCGAAAGAAGCATTCAAAATTACTTATAATCAACTATGGACAATCTGACCAATTACTTTACATTTTGTGAGAGCTCTTGGTTTACTCCCTATTGTTGCCATTCTACCTCATAAAATAGTAAAGAAAGAAAAAGCTCCCAATAAAGAATAGAATACCACTCTAAGCCAAGAACGAACAAAAGTCTCACCAACTTGTAATACCTAGAGGACAAGGAGTGGACCTCTCCTTCAATCGTACCAACCTTTTACCACAACCAACCTTTCCACATAATTGTTTATTTAAATTTGAAAACCCAATTGGTAACATACGTTCCCTCTACAATGATGACCCACCATAAATTTTAACAAGAGATAACAACTATAATAGATGGCACACCTCCTAATTATTTAGCCACGTCTAGAATTTTAACCCCATCAAGGTTGATGGCTAGCAGTTTTATGGCATGGCATTTTCAGCCAATATATCACTTTCATAAATTTGAAATGTGACCTCCATGTTAGATAAATATAATAGGTCGTCTACACATTAACTTGCACATGATTCACATGTCATTTTAGTTCTCTACCCAATCCATTCTAAGCTTATATAATACCCACAAATCTGGAATGGAATTTCCCAACCTCATATATGTTTGTACGCTTCCAAATGATATAGTTTCCCTAGTTCATATTTCATATAAATTTCTTCATTTTTATTTTTGGAGACTTTGACACCCTATAATGTGGTATCTTATCTTAACATTTTATACCTTAACATTCTAGATAATATAAAGATATTGTATATACAACTAATCAATGGATGTTATTTTAAGATATATTTACAAATAGCTAATTGTAAACTTCAATCATTATATATATATATATATATATATATAAAAGATAGTTGGATTATAAATACTACAATTGTTTTTGCTTATATATATATATATATATTCATCGTTGGTCCCTCACCTACATGAGCTTCCATCAGTCAAACCGGCCACTCTAGGCCACTTATGGTTGTGCTAGAGATCCTCACCGCAATTGGTGCCATGTCTTGAGAGTGAATAGATCTATAGTCTTATACTTAATATTTACTCTTAAGAGTCATGGGAATCTCTAATCATAGTCACAAGAGAGTCTAATAAAATTTTGGGTGAATGCCCATAACTGCATCTAACTTAGCTCCTTCTTGAAGACAAAATCCATACCTTTATCCTCGTCTTCATACTCCTTAGCTACTTGATCCTCATCCTTACCCTTACCGCCTAGAGCTTAGTACTATACTAATTTACTATGAACACCTACTCTCTTACTAGCTACTACATGTTGGTTGGTAGTGACCTTCCTAATTCTGGTAAGTTACACCTCATCCTAGTAATTAACCACAGGTACGTAAAACCTATCCACCCTCTCCCTTAATCATGCCAAATGTGACTCTACCCATGGCTCATATCAGACATACCAAGTAGTTGTAGAGGAAATTTTAATATGATCTCTAAAAGTAGAGATTGTGGAAGGCCTAACACTGTACTATAATGGAAATTTAGCTATAGGTGTAGTAGCTTATCTACCTAATCTCTACCATAGATAGTATCAATAACTCGAGCTACTGATCAATTTGGGCACTCCCAACAAACTTGGATAAACACCTTTCCCTATGATGTCCTTATAGTGACAATTCTCAAGATGGGGCCAATCACCACCCCTTGTAGTACATTGTCATATCACTATAAAATAAGATACCCATGAATGTTAGGGCCTTCAGATTGCTTCCACTAGGAAAAGCAGTCCCAGTAGAATGTGATAATGAATTTTCCTATACTTTTCATACATGTCCAACTCTTGATATACGATGTAAAGAAAGAACTATTCCATTGCATATATATATATATTATATATAATATATATATATATATATAGATATATATATATATATATATAGATAAATATATATATAATATATATATATATATTATATATATTATATATATATATATATTTATATATATATATATATATATATATATATATATATATATATATAAATAATATATATATAATATATACAGTGAATTTGTTTCAAAATAGTAAAATCCATCATACTCCTCTAGTGTAAACAAATGCATATGTAAACAATTGTAATACGAACTCCAAAATAGGACTCGCTCATTTACACAGTAAAAGAAAAGTAGACTTCTCTTGCTCGTCTAATCATTCTCTAGTTGCATCTATCTACTTCCCACCATCTTATGGTATAATCATTTGATCTCCCTATAAGTGGTATGCGTCTTTTTTATGTCAATCTCTCTACGCTAAATGAGGAGCTCTATGAGATGGTGTACATCCTCTAATATAAGTCCCATCTATACAAAATATATCAAGAATATATGCTAGGTGAGATATCAAGAGGATTTTTTTTTTTAATATACTTGCACACAATAGTGAGCCTCTCCATGTGCATGGCCTCTAGCATGTAAAATTAATTATAGGTCATCATAATAAGGTCCTAGCCCCTAACATAATGCCTACCTCTACATTTGTTTAACTAATAAGTGCTTGGAAACCCTGAGGAAACCTAGAATGGTTGTTTTTTTGGCATTAGGCAGTGTTGGGGGAGGATCAAGAATGTTAACTACTCTCTATCTCAATGCTCTTTATCCTTAAGCCTTTAGAGGGGGAGGTGCACTAGAAGGGATGGGTGCCCTAGGACTCTCTAGTTGTAAATGGAGAAGCTAATCAAACTCATCCTCCTCTATAAACAGTTGGCCAATGGCCTCAGGACTCTTTATGGGTGATATATCATCCTCCTCTACCATGTTTTCCTATAACTTGACAGATGTGGAATCTTACATATCCTATGACTGTAATTCGAGGATTTAGTATAAGTCGCTTCCATAGTAGCGTAAAACCATCTCAGCCCCTGGTTAGGGTTGTACGAAAGACAATTATAACAGATCATGGAGGTATTGAAGGTTAGAATAGAGCGTGAAGTGACCTGTACGAAGGTAGGCATAGTTGGACTAAGTCTACACCTCAGACATCTCAAGGTTGCAAAAAATTGGTTCCAGCATCCCCCCATACTGCTTCAGGTGAGACTTCAGACCACGCTCCATGGGTTGATGCCAAAAGGGCCAGTAGTGTAGGGATTTGTTTTGCTAAATAACTTTGAACCTGGGTCAGGCCCCCTCAAGCCAACAAATAGTTCCGTTGCCTGGACTGGAATCTACAGAGAGATTTCCAATGTCGTATCATTGGAATCCAACTAAGAATGAAATTGAAGACTAGTTGGACAGAAGAATTCATGAGTTTACAGTGCAGGGGAACAAGAATCTGCTACTGTCAAAAGAAGAGTGGTTGGACTGCTACCTAAACATGGAGATCCATAAAATATTCTTCGCATCCTTCCCCACTGAGTTATACGAGTGGATCATGAAACTAGCAGATAGCCAAGGAAGGTGGAAACTTGATGGTCCTATTGTGTGGACCCCGGAGTTAGTACGAAGATTGGAAGCATCGGAGGATAAGATTGTGAGCATCATTGACCATTTGATTGATTGGATTATAGTAGGATTCATTATTGAGTTCACGGTCGACACCTTAATCAACTACAGTGAGGCAGAGTAGCGCTTTCTCAAAGGACCACGAGGTAAGTACATAAAGTCACTCAATACTTGGATTAAAATGGTATTGTGTGAAAAGAGGGTTATGTAATTACCTTGATGTTCAAGGCTGCGTGAAGTGGAAAATCTTACAGGAATGAAGGAAGTAAGGGACTAGAAAATAGCCCCTTGATTTCACCTCCGCAAGGGGACGACAAAGAGCTCGAGAAGGTCTCACCGCAAAGTGTGATCCATTTGATAAGGAAAAGAATTCTACAAATACCACCCCCACCCACATTGCCTCAAGCTTCACTGCCATCACCTCCTTCTTCACCCGTACCACCTCCACCACCATCACGATTCAATATGGCAAGCACAGTGAATTTTCCTATGTTCAAGGGATTGGGAAATGAGGATTTGAACCCATTTTGGCTCGTTGTAAGAGCTTTATGGGAAGTGCAAGGAGTTACAAATGACAGTATAAATAAAGTGACATTGGTTAGCACCCTGCAGTATCGTGCATTGACCTAGTATATTAAGCACTCCAATGATAATCCAAATGTGGGAATCACGGATATCCAAATAGCACTAAATAAAGAATTTAGAAGGTTGAAGTCTGAAGCACAATTGATTAATGGATTCAAAGAGATAATGATGCTACTAGGTGAGACAACCTAGGGTATGGATTAGACGCTTAGATGTACAATCCACGAAGATAATATGGATCTGACAGATGGACAACATGCAACTGGTTTGTAGCTTCGCTAACGCCACATTTAAGGAGTGTGCTATCGCAATAGAAGTTAACGACTTAGGTGGAGGGCTTATAGATTGTGATGAGGCTACATGAGATCCTGATGCAGGATCCTAACTTAGGATTTTAGCAGATCCACATGCAGCTGAAGAATTTATACCTTGAGATGTAGAGTTAGAAATAAGATAGGACAGCTTAGCTAGAAGCTCACGAAGAAGTGTGGTGTATAAAATTCAAGGGTCAGGGTCATGACAAGGACCACTTCCTGGTTTTCGCAACTATCTCATAGGAGGAGGGCCGTTGCCTTTAAGGCTGAAAGTGCAAGCAGGACACAACATGGTACCTACTTTGTGGTGCACTATTTGTCAAATTGCTAGAAAGCATGCCATGGACAATTGCCACTTGTTACATAAGTATATGTAAAATTTGCAATAGTTGTTCTACAACTTTTTTAGGCCAGTGGGGCATGATGAGCACACATGTAAAAGCTATGAGTTGATGATGGATAGAACTCCCACCTACAGAGTTCAGGCTGAAATGCGGCCCCTAGACCAGAATGCAGGAATGGCATGAATAGGATTTCAAGGGCGCAGATGAGGCAAAGGCAATGAAGGACCTAGAAGAGGTCCCAAACAATTGATATGCTACAATTGTAGAGGGCTGGGACATTATTATCGTGATTGCATGAAATCGACACACTCGTCATGTTTGTATTGCACATTATTTGATCATGAGATAGAAGATTGTCCAACACTGATAGGTACGATACGTGACAAAGGAGCGCTACTGCTTCCCCCGACTCAAAACCTACATATGATGAGGTCTAAGTCATGTGAGGAAGATCCGAATGTGAACATTGTGCTCCAAAGTGGAATCGCGACGGGAGATGACAAAGGCAAGCAACCAGAATATAGTACTTGGGTTCACAAAACTTCGATGAAGGAATCATAGTTTGATTTGAAGCACACTCGAGAAACCTTGATGGAAGCTAAGAAGAGCTTTGTTGATTCCTCCAGTTCAAGAAGCAAAGATACACCGGAGTCGAAGATGGACCCATCTATGCTCACAATGTTCTTGGAGACATGTATGAAGTTACTGCATGACAGTAAGGCTGTAAAAGGATTATAGGAACTCATTAATAGATGCGCTAGGACCGCACCAGGAGAACTGCATGTAGTTTGAAAGATTGGAAAGCATAAGATAAGGATGGGAAGAGAGATGAGGTTAACTGAGCAGATTGGAGAATATGAGATGGATCAAGTTATCCTAGATTTAGGGTTGGATGTGAATGTCTTTCCAAAATAGACATGGGAGCAAATGGGGCGACCTATGTTGTAGTGTTCTCCTATTCAACAGTCAATGGAGAACCAACAGAAAATAATACCCATGGGGCGATTGCAGGTAATAACCATGGATATTGAGTTAGCGAGTGCGCTAGCAGACTTTGAAGTGATAGAGATTGTTGATGACAGCAAACCCTACCCACAAGTTTAGGAATGTATTGGGCTGCTGACACGAATAGGGTGATTAATTTGAAGAAGTGCAAGATGATTTTTGAGACGAAGTCACTATGTGTAATTATACACCTAGACCGTGCTCAAGGATCATGCTATACAGAGCCGATGCGTGACTATAAAAGTGATGATCACTTGGACTACATCTACAAGATAACAACACAAGAGAAAGACTGAGTAAATCCCACTGCAGTTGGGCAGATTTCATGAGAGCACGAGAGCTCTTGTACATCAGATTTTGATGAGGAGATAGAGCTATGGCAGAATAGATTACATGAAGTAACCACGCTAAATTGTAATATGATGATAAGATCACTGCATTGCATAACAATGGAAGTAAGAGATCTTCCTACTTATGATGGTTTAAGTGAGATAGATACCTTCTTGGATAAACTTCAGAGAGAAGTGTCAAAAAAACAATACTTCCAGGCCTTGGACTGAGTACTGTGCGCTACGCCCGCGAGATGGTGGGGTACGCACAAAGGAAGCTTTGACAATTGGCGCGAATGTAGGAGAATGATATGCACATGATTTGGGAAGCCTAGGGTGCGATTGACAGACAAATACAATGGATAGGATCATCCGTGTGTGCATCTGGCTAGGTGGGCACAGGCATATGGAAAACAACCTATGTGTATGCACATGAACTCCACACTAAAAGGTATGATCAATAAGCATGTGTCGTGGGGGGAAATGTGAAAATGGCTCTTAATGTTGGGGAGAAATTATGTAGGAAGAACAATTGCGCAGAAGGTTCTCCACACAGAAGCATTCAACAAGGTATGTAATGTGCTGAACAGGGTATGCAATGCACAGCGAAGTGATTGGGACTTGCGCATACCTACAATTTTATGGGCTTATAGGATGACATGCAAGAAACTCACGGAACAGACACCTTTTAGGCTTATCTATGGAGTAGAAGCCATAATGCCTATGGGGTACATCGTGCCTAGTCTACGCATAGCAGTGCTCACAAGTATGACAGACTGTGAAGCCCTGAAGTAGAGGCTCACGCAGATGGAGGAGCTTGAAGAAGAACTATTTTTGGTTGGATTCCACCAATAGGTACAAAAGCAGCGCAAAAAGGTTTAGCACGATTGACATATTAAGCTGTTCACCTTTAAGGTGAATGATTTAGTGTTGCTATATGATATTAATTTTGATAAATTCCCAGGGAAGCTCAGAATGCATTGGCTGGGACTGTATGCTATCAAGAAGATCATAGATGGTGGCGCAGTACAGTTGGTAAAATTAAGTGGAGAAATTTTCCGAGGAAAAGTAAATGGTAGTCATTTGAAGCTATACACAGGTCGCCTACCCATCTGACTAGCCGTAGGAAGCACAGTCGTAGTGCTCTAGGCAACTGAAAGGAGGCGCGGGACTATAAACTACTCTCTCTGGGAGCCACGCGATGTCAAGACTGTGCATAGTAACAAAGTTTCATAGGGTCTGCGACAGCGCAATGGTAGCTACACTGTTGTGCGGGTCGGCTAGAAAGTGACAGTTACAGTCACTATTCATGATTTGATGCTTGGTTTGAGACCAAATGGAGTGGGCAGCAGGAATTTAAGGAGAACTTTATGGGCTATATTCTTGAAAATCTGCTGCCAATCGAGCATTAATCGACCAAATGTGCAGGGAACGATCGAATTAAAATTCAAAATGCACTACAAATTACAAAGGATTTTCCAGCAAACAACACTTGGAAAATTAAGACCTGAGCTATTATGCGCCCAGACATTCATGAACCTAGACTTGTTCAATATTTTGAGGGAGAAGTCATTGTTTGAGCACTTACCCTAGCCCTTGAGAGAATTATGGAATAATACTATGGCCGCACCTGAGGAAGCCATGGATACTAGAGTAACCACCACCGAGGAAGCTGTGCAAGCTGTAATGGAAATGGAATCCCTAGAAAGTGCCAAGATAATCACTGAAATCCCTAAATTGTCACGGACACCATGACCCAAGAAAGAAAAGCAAGTTATGGTACCAGTGTGCATCCCCTAGAAATCCATTAAGGACTAGGCTCAGCATGGAAGAAAAGGAGAAGGATATCAATTTGGAGGCCGATGACGAGGAAGAATTTGAAGAAACCATGGTATACGAGGAGGAGGATGTAGAAATGGAGGTGGAAACCCATGGTGCAGACCCTCTGACCAGGCTGCCCACATATGTTCCTCCACGGAAGGGAAAAGCAATAGTGACCAAAGATCTAGATGAAAGCAAAAGCTCTTTATAGACTCTGCTACTCCTTGACGACATCATTTTTGAAGGAGCGCACTTGGGGCGACTTCCTGTACTAAAATTTTAAGACTAGGATCTCACAAACCACGAGAAGTTCCCACATTTGGCAACCGCGTAGCTAAGGTGCCAAGGAAGGACGTGTTGACAAGAGTTATAGAGTTGGAGCTACGCAAGTGGCTATGAGGTGTAGATAAGGTAGGATTGTTAAACCTATTATGAGTGTCGCATTACCATCGTACCCAAATGACTATTTTTTTCATCAGGCACCTGATCTGCTTGGTGCATAATGGGTGCTTGTGGCGGAGGACCCATCCCCATCACAGACCACTTGATTCACAGAATTACCTAGCTCCCTTCCAAAGGTGAGGACCCAGCGAACATCTTAAAGGGTAAGAGTGATGATTTGGCCATCACGGAGGCCGTGAAGAAGAATTTTAAGCTAGAGAAAAAGAAGAGAGGGTACGTGATTTCCAGCATCAACAACCCTGCAGTCAAAGTCTTGATGTAGATATTGGCTGGAAAGGTTATGCAAAAGTGTCGTGTGATTGAGGTGCCTGCGTTGGTGGTTGCTCTAGCAATGCAATGCACAGAAGGGGTACAGTTCAACTAGGAAAATTGCTTATGTAGAGAGTTCCTTGAGAACTGTCGCAAGGCACAGGAGCGGGGGAAGACATTTCACTATGCGTGGCTCCTACTATCCATAGTACTGGTGGCATGGGAATTGCCTAAGGATAGTAAGTTCCCGATGATCCCACAGGACCTTCTGGAAGTAGCGAAGTACACTTCGTTGTGGGAAACTAGAGATGCGTAGAGGATAAGGGATAGTAAAATATTCTGGGTGTTCATGGAGATGAACATAAAAATGGGGATTAATCGCAAGGTGCGGTTATCACCCATAGTATACAATAGTCTGTAGAGCTTCATGGAGTTCAAGGTATATTTTCACCACATGTACATTAGGTTATGGGAGGACCCCATGAAGTCATGGCGCGAGCTACCCTACTGGCGACAAATGATGTCATCTTTGTGGTCCTTGAGTTGTGGCCACTGGAGTGGTGTGCTCCAACCAGCTCCGTGGTGGAAGCAGAGAAGTCTGCCGCGTAGAGGAAAAAGGATGAGGTGAAACTGTGGATGCCGCAGTTGGCATAAAAACATAAGAATGAGGCGGTAGTAGGTAAGGTCCAGGCAGCATACGACACTGAAAGGAGGCAGAAGAACAGTAGAAGGTAGCAAAGGAAGAGTACAAGGGAGAAAAGTCACCTTCGCCTGAGCCAGAGACAGATACAGAGCAAGGTGGCACAAACCTACATACAGTGTCCACCAAGCTGAAATGACCATACCCAAGAGAGTAGGTAGGTGTGGAGTACCAAGGAAGGTATGTTTTGATGGTCATTTCGGTATCTTTTAATGAAAACTCAAAAGCCTTTTGCATGGAAAACTTAGATAATGATAAGAACTTATAACAAAAACACGAGAAATTAATAAGAAGCACTGATAAACGTTGTTTCTATGTGCAGGAGGGTGGAGAAGCGGAAGGTGGCCATTCCAAAAGTAAAGATAAAGACATGCTAACTGCTATCCCTTTGACGGAAGACCGAAAGAGAACCAGATCAACACAGATCAGCCCAAGAAAGGACGCGGAGATACCAGCGTGGAAAAGAAGAAGGAAGAAGTAACACAACATTGATGATTCTGCGAATCCCTCAGGATCTTAGATCCTGAGGGATCGCTATTTTACCTATTTCTATATCTAGATGTCTCCGCCATTTCTCCTATAAAAGGGATAGCACTGTTGGTTACGAGGGTGTAATTTCTTTTAAGAAAGGATCTAGGCTATGATCTTTATGTTCTGTTGAAGACTTAAGTTTCTATACTTTTATTGCATGCTTTAATACAGATTTGTTCACTTTCTATCTTTGAGCCTGGATCGATCTTAAGCGGTGTACCCCTGGACGCTAAGGGCCAGGCCCTGGAGGACACTTGCTCTTGTATTATTACGCGTGGTTTCTGTGTGGTTTGTTCATAGAAGTAATCTGGTAATCTGCCGTGTTTTAAGAATATTCTATTACATGCTCTGTTGTGATTAAGTTATTTCGTGTTCTTGAACTTTATATCGTTGCTATGTTATTTTACCAATTATTTAAGTATTGATTAATTCCTACAGGACACTATTACTTTATTACAGAACTCTTCACGATTGTGTTTTGCATTATAACAAGTCATCTAGAAAAGTTTGTTTCACATGGTTACCGAATGTGACTATTCTTTATTATGAGATGCAGTCGTATGTGTTTTAACAAAAGCCGATTAAGTATGGTGTGTTTCTAAGGTTCTATAGTATTGTTCCATCATATAAGATTGATGGATTGGTGCTTTGATTCGCATGGTTAAATAGAGTTTCACCTTAAATAACTCGGTTATTACTTATTTCGATTGTTGTTCTATTCTTGAACTGTTGTTCCATTTACTTGTTGTTGCATTTATCTGCTGTTCCATTTATTTGTTGTTCCATTTACTTGATATTCCATTTATTTGTTGTTCCAATTCAATTTGTTGTTCCATTTCCAGATTGCTAATTTGTTGTTTCTTGAGGACAGACTTAGGTTGTAGTGGACCCCAGCATCTGCTACTTGGTCCCCATACCTCTGATCTGCTCCCATCAGCTATGAAAGGGATGTGTTATTGCTACCAGGCCCTTGGCTGATGTGCTGTTCCATTTCATTGTCATTTCTTTTATCTGTTGTTTCATTTCTAATCATTAAGAATGATCCCAAGCTGTAGTGAGCCCAACATTTGCTATTTTGCTCCCAGACCTCTGATCTATTCTCATCAGTTATGAAAAGGATGGGTTATTGCTGCCGAACCTTTGGCTGATGTAATACTTGGTGTGATTTGGTCTTTTGGAATAGTTAAGTTGTAGATCTGCATTAATTTACTTGTGTAGATCTTAAATAGATGTACTACAAGCATTACTCGGGAAAATGCTAGCCTCATATTGAGACATCCTTTGAAATAACCAGACGATCTTGGATTGACATATTAATGTGAGGTAACTAGAGGTGAAAGAGACCCTTGTTATAGCTCTACATTTTGGCACCGTTGCCAGGGAAGGATTGTAGCCATTTGTCTTTTCCAGAGTAGTGTACGAACCTACTAGGGGAGAATTGGGTTTTGAAAATGGAATGTAAGAACCTATGTGCGGAGCATGTAAAAGCCCTGCTCCTTTGCCCGCTTCCTTGTAGATTTTTTGTTATCTTCTTAAAACTTGGTAGTTAATTTGCGTGCATGACTAAGCAGAAAAAGCTAAAGAAAAATCCCAAACCGTTACCAAAACCAGAAAAAGCTAAGGGACCGATGACCCTTGGCCGATCGACATACATAGATGAAATCTGTAAGAAAGCCGAATCTCAGCCTTTAGTAGGACCCAGGAAAGTTACTTCCAAACAACCTACTAGTTCCCTTCAGGCCTCAGGCTCACCATCTGAAGCCTTTGCTGAGGTGCATAGTCAGATTGGCGAACAGGACTTTCAAGAAATTGAAAATTCTATTCCAGAACGACTGCAGGAAGGGAACCTAAGTAATCTTTGTGAAGGAGAAGGGGAAACAGGGGAAATTGGAGAGCCAAGATCTCCTCCTAGGATAACTTAGCCATTAAATAGACCAGACAAGGGGAGCGAAGTGAAAATTATTATTGAAGACATGAGAATTCCAGATAGAAGAAGTGCTATTAAAATTGTTCCTGTAGAAAATATTCCTCCTCAACCTAGGAATACCCTCTTAGATCTTCCGGAAGGTTATTGGCATATATTTGATCCAATGGCTCAAAATCTACCAAACACCCAAACCTCTACATTACAATACCCCATAGTGGATTCCACAGCAAATGCTCCTATGAAAGCAATTCCCCTTCAACACATTCCTACATTTCATGGACTTACATCAGAGGACCCCGATGCATTCTTATTCGAATTTGATGTGCTACGCAGGGGATATGATTACACCACTGACCCCCAGAAACTAAAATTGTTCCCCTCCACTTTGAAAGGGGCAGCTTTAAGATGGTTTATGGGATTAGGTGGTGGAGTTATAAATAACTGGGAACAAATGAAAGAGTCTTTCCTAAAGAAATATCAAGATTACTGTAGGTCTAGAGAACTAAAAGATGAAATATTTCAGATGATAGCTAGACCCGATGAAACATTAGAGGAATACGTGGAGCGTTTTCAGTATAATTTGCAAAGATCCCCTTATGCATCGTTGCCTTTTCCTGACAATGTGTTGAAAACAGCATTAATAAGGGGCATGAAAGAACAGTGGATTGAAACATTAAACATTATGGGGAAAGGGGATATATATTAGGAAAGTTTCGCTCACATAATTGATTTATGTATGAGGAGTTTGAGAGGCAGTACACGAATCAAACCAGCAGAACATGATAGATTTGCATGGGAAAACAAAATTTCATCAGAAGGAGTAACACGTGTGGAAATTGGGAATTTATTTGAAAATTTTAAAACTGATATACTAGGAACACTGACTACACAATTGGTTGTTTTGCAGGCTAAGCAGAAACAAATGGAGGCAGAACAAAATTTAGAAATCTTCTACCCTAGGTGTAGGAAGAAGCATAGCCATAAGGAGTGTCCATTAGATACAGTTCAGACATGCGCCATTTGTACAAGGGATCACTCTACGGAAAGTTGTCCCTCATTACCTGGACTGAAAGTGGTATATAAGGAAGCAGAAGAAGAACCAGAGGCAGTATATCTACTTAACCAGCGTCGTCAGTGGTAGCCACGAAAAACTGGTATGTTTTCAGACCGAGCTTCTTCTTTTCAATATCTGCAATACAATACTCAACTGTATAATACATGGCAAAGTTAGTTTCAACCCCCATTTCCAAATTGGTCATCACAGTCATACCCTTTTGCAAACCCGTGGCTAAATCAGACAGGCCAATCTGGCTGGTCGAATCCTCCTTATCCCCCACCATACTGGCAAAACAACCCATATCCACTGCAATGGACTCCCCCCACTTCACAAAGTTCAGTCTAGCAAAATAAATGGCAGAGACCAACACAACAACCAGTAGGAAACATTCCTTTCCCTCAACCTACACTGCCAACTTTACAGCAAAACCCCCAATCTTATCTCAGACCTCAACTCCCAGCCCAGTCCAATCCCAATCCAAATAACAGACCGGTCCAAGAACTCCAAATTTTAGAAATACTAGAAGAAGGACCCAATCTGAGGGAGTGCAATGATCTGCAGCTAAGATCTGGCCGTATTATTCAAACAGAGGGAAACAAAATAGTTCAGATTGAAGATCAGTTACCTAGAGAACAACTGTTACAAGAAGAGAATGAAAACAGACAATAAACTCAGAATCAAGAAACTACATCCTCTCCTCCGTTCCCAAAACATTTAGTCATACCTCGACCTATACAGCAACCTAATTTTGACATTCTGGGAGAATTACAAAATTTGTACATAAAAATTCCATTCCTTCATGCCATTCAGGATATCCACATATACGCTAAAACTATCAAGGAATTGTGCATAAAAATACCAAGAAGGAATGTAATAGATAATCCAAGAGTTCAGGTAGTCGGCACTTTATCTGACCTATTATTAGGAAAGGAAACACCTATTAAGTATGAAGACCCAAGTAACCCAATAGTAACTGTTCAAATTTATGGCAAAACCTTAAACAATGCTTTAGTTGATCTTGGGGCTGCAATTAATATATTGACCACTTCTACTAGCCAAAAGTTAGGAATTACATCTGCAGAACCCACTTCAACTTTGCTGGAACTGGCTGATCGATCTGTGGTTAGACTAGAAGGCATACTGCATGATGTTATGGTCTCAGTTGATTCCTGGGAATACCCAACTGATTTTCTGATAATAAACCCTAAAACCTGACTAGATGCACATCCACTGATCTTAGGAAGGCCTTGGCTCGCTACTACTGATGCCTATATTGGCTGTCGGCAAGGAAACATGATCATAACTAAGGGGGCAAATATTAAGAACTTAGTAGTATATCCCCCAGTGCAACCAAGCATCACAATAGTTAAAACGAATAGACACCCTGTATCATATCTTACTGACAACATTAGATCTCCATTAACTATATAAGAGGTGCTAGAGTTCAAAAATCAAACAGAAGATGATGCCATCAGTAATTTTATTACTCAAACTGAATTCACATCTCCTACCCAGTGTCATATGATAAAAGCAGCATTTGATAACGAAGTAGAAGAGGAACCCCTAAAAGATGTGCATGACCTTACAATCCCTGTCACTTCAGTTGCACATAGTAAAACAGTAGAAATCGAACCTGGGAAGGACTTAAACATTAACGCCAACCTTACACCGGAACAAGAAACAAAACTCATCCATATTTTAACAAAATATAAAAATGCATTTGAATGGGATTACCCTGATATGAAAGGAATTGATCCTCAATTGTGTACACACCACATCTACATAGAAAATGATGCAAAACCTGTTAGACAGCCTTAGAGAAGACTAAACCCTCATCTAAAAGAAGTAGTAAAAGCTGAGCTCCAAAAACTTTTAGATGTTAACTTTATCTACCCTATCTCTGATATTAAATGGGTCTCCCCACTTGTGGTGGTACCGAAAAAGAATGGGAAGTGGATAATCTGTGTGGACTATATAGAACTAAACAAGGCAACACAGAAAGATCACTTTCCTCTCCCATTCATCGATCAAGTATTGGATACTTTGGCAGGCAAGAAATTCTTTTCTTTTCTTGATGGCTTCAGTGGGTATAGCCAAATACAGATTTCCCCTGAAGATCAGGATAAAACTACTTTTACTTGTCCTTGGGGAATGTTTGCTTACCGAGTTTTACCTTTTGGTTTATGTAATGCCCCTGCCACATTCCAAAGGGCTATTCTTAACATATTTGCAGATCTAATAAATGAAGGATTGGAAGTATATATGGATGGTTTCACTCCATATGGAGAGGAGTTTGACCCAGCATTGGAAACACTAGAAAAAGTCCTACGACGTTGTATAGCTACCAGGCTTTGTCTAAGCCACAAAAAATGCTACATGATGATGACAGAAGGACTTATTCTAGGACACTATATTTGAGCAGCCGACATTCAGGTAGACCCTGCCAAAATCCAAATACTTTTGCTTATTCCTACTCCTACTAATCAAATAGAGGTATGTAGCTTTCTTGGATTCTCTGGTTATTACAGAAGATTTATAGAACATTATTCACGTATTGCTGCACCATTGTATGCACTAACTGGTAATATTGATTTCCTTTGGACAGAGAAATGCGAACGTGCTTTCAATGACCTGAAAAGGCTGGTATCTACAGCCCCAATCCTTTGCAGACCAAACTGGGATTTGCCATTCCACATATCATCCGATGCCTCAGATACAGCCATTGGAGCGGTCCTTGGTCAGGAGGATGATAGAAAACCATACCCCATTTATTACATTAGAAAAAATCTATCCCTTGCTAAATTAAATTATACTGTAACAGAAAAGGAATTTCTAGTTGTTATACATGCTATCAATAAATTCAGACATTACATCACCGGATATCCCATTATCTTGTACACAGATCATTCTGCTATAAAGTATTTAGCGAATAAACCTGTCACAAATGGTAGAATAACCAGATGGCTGATTTTATTGCAGAAGTTCAACATTACAATCAAGGATCGACCTGGCAAAGAAAACTCGGTAGCTGATTTCCTCTCAAGAATGCCAAAACCAGTCGATGCAGCAGCAGTTGAAGATCAGTTTCCAGATGAGCATCTATTTGTTGTTGCCGTTCAAACACCCTGGTATGCTGATGTCACCAATTACCTAGTAGTAGGTAACTTACCAAAACATCTAACCCCTAATGAGCGAAAGCAGATTGTTCAGCGAAGTACTAGATTTTCCTAGATTGGAGGTTATTTGTTTCACACAGGGGCAGACATGCAAATCAGGAGGTGCATTCGACAAGATGAAATCTTGGATATATTGAAAGCATGCCATGACCAACCATGTGGTGGACATTTTGCTGATCGCAGGATTGCACATAAAGTGTTACATACAGGGTATTATTGTAGGAATTTACAGGGTAAGTTCCTCAGACAGAACACCAGAAGGACACCGCTCACAAACAGATCACAGATCAATACACCAGTATTTTGACGTGGTTAAAACCCTCAGAGAGGGAAACAGTCCACGGCCTGCGCCAACGTGGCTACTACACGCAATTTATTAATAAAAGAATGAAAATTTACATAAGCTTCTCTCATGCACGGTTAACCTACAAATGACCCTCCATGCGCTTTAAATAGAATTCATGGGCCAATCGGGTGTCAAGCCACGGATCAAGTGTCGGTAATACCGAGGAGAGAATGAACCGTCGGATCACTACATATCGTGACCGTCGGATTGTAAGTTACAAAATGTACAACGGTAAAGAAACACACTTTACCTAACTCTATACCTAACTCTATACTAGACCAAGTTGAACTTAACTATTTCCTATGTGTCGGAATATCCTAACATCCCCCCTTAAGACCAACTTGGGATAGGATTGAAGGATTTACAAATATGACACAATAGGAGAAGGAAGGAGGCACTAGAGCCTATCCCCCCTTAGTGACAACTTCCTGAACTCCAAGCATATATCGAAGTTTAGTGAACTTTGCCTCTGTGAGAGCTTTTGTGAAGATGTCTGCAACCTGATCATTTGTTGAACAATATTGCACTTCAAGAACATGGTCATGAATGAGCTTTCTGATGAAGTGCATGTGAAGTTCAATGTGTTTGCTGCGCTGATGCTGAACTGGATCTTTGCAAAGCTGAATGGCACTTTGATTATCACACAAAAGTGTAGTCGGATGCTGCTGCTCAAAGCCCAATTCTGATAGGATCTGACGAAGCCACAAGGCTTCCTTACTAGCTTCCACGGCACCACGATACTCTGCTTCTGCTGACGAAAGAGAAATGGCAGCCTGTTTCTTACAAGCCCATGTAATAGGTCCTAAACCAAGAGTGAAGACATAACCGGCAGTAGACTTCCGATCATCAGGGTCACCAGCCCAATCAGAATCAGTGAAACCAACTAATAGAGGAGCTGCTTTGGCACTGTAATGAATCCCAAACTGTACTGTACCTCGAACATAACGAAGTATTCTTTTAGCTGCTTTCCAATGACTTTCACGGGGGTTTTGCATAAAACGAGCAACAAGGCCAACAACAAGGAAAGGTCAGGACGAGTATGGGTTAAATACAAGAGTTTTCCTACAAGTTGACGGTATAAGGTAGCATCAACTTCAGGAGAAGTACAAGAGACTGAAAGTTTGACTCGAGACTGAAAGGGAGAAGGAGCTGGCTTACAATCTTCCATGTGAAAATGACGAAGAATATCACAAGCATACTTGGACTGGAAAGGGAAATACCCTCCTTGGATTGCAAGACTTGAAGACCGAGAAAATAGTGTAAGTGTCCTAAGTCTGTCATTTCAAATTTCTTTTAAAGGCTGGACTTCACATGGTTTATAAGGTTGAGATCACAACCAGTAAGAATAAGATCATCAACATAAAGAACAAGGATGATAAGAGAGTTGCCCACTTTCTTGGTGTAGACAGTATTGTCAGAATAACACCTAGAAAAGCCAGATTCTAAAAGAAAGCTATCCATTTTGGCATACCAAGCCCGAGGAGCTTGCTTGAGACCATAAAGAGATTTCTTAAGTCGACATACAAGGCTGGAGTCTGTTTGGATGAAGCCAATGGGTTGTTCCATATAGATTTCTTCATGCAAGTCCCCATGCAAGAAGGCAGATTTAACATCCATCTGATGGACTTCCCATTTTAAAGAGGCAGCAAGGGAAAGAACAAGGCGGATAGAGTTCATTTTGGCAACAGGGGAGAAGGTTTCAGTGTAGTCAATGCCTTCAACCTGTGAAAATCCCTTAGCAACAAGACGAGCTTTATGTTTATCAACTTTCCCATCTGGTCCATACTTGGTTCTGTAAACCCATTTACATCTAACAAGTTTGCGTCCCTTTGGTAGAGGAACAAGATCCCATGTATCATTTGCCAACAATGAATGATATTCTTCATTCATAGCTGCTTCCCAATGTGGATGGCCTGAAGCTTCTGCAAAAGTGTCAGGATCATGATTTACTGGAGCTTGAGCCAGTAAAGAAGAGGCTCTTTCAAACTGAGAACGTGTACGTCGCTGATCTGTAGGATCACCGGCAAGATCACCTGCTGCATCCCGAGTAGCACGGACCCATCTTGGAAGTTGAGGATCCTGAGAAGGTGGGGGAGGATTGTCATCCTCACTTTCATCATCTGAAGAAGAAATGTTTTCAAAAGTAGAAGAGATAGAAAGAGGTGGCACATCCGCCGGACTAGGCTCGCAGGCCGATTTATTTTCATCAAATTTTACATCTTTCTAATGATAACATTTTTGGACTTAAATGGAATAAGTCTATAACCTTTTACATCTTCAGAATATCCAACAAAAGTACATTTCTCACTCTTAGGTTCTAAAGCTTTATGCTTCTCATCTGGAATATGGGCCCATGCTTCACTTCCAAAACACGAAAGTGACTTACATCTGGTTTAATGGAACTCCAAGCTTCTTCTGGAGTGATATTCTTTAGAACCTTAGTAGGAGTGCGATTTATTATATAATTTGCACAATTAATTGCTTCGGCCCAAAAACTAAGACTGAGTCCTTTAGATTGCAGCATACAATTAGCCATTTCCTTAAGGTGCGATTTTTCCTTTCAGCTACACCATTTTGTTGTGGAGTGTATGGAACAGTATGTTGCATTTGAATTCCATTTTCGGTGCAAAAGTTGATGAATGTGTTTTTAACATATTCTCCACCATTATCAGTTCTTAGCTTAAGAATTTGATGTCCAGATTATTTTTCAACAAAGGCTTTGAAGGCTAAAAATGTGTTAAATACTTCGCCTCTTGAGTTTTAAGAAGTATACCCAAGTGCGTCTGGAGAAATCATCAATGAAAGTTAAGAAATACTTGCAGCCAGAGAATGAAGCAACAGGAAGTGGACCACATAAATCACTGTGCACAAGCTGTAAAGGGGCTGAGGCGTCCCAAGAGGCACGTTTTTCAAAACTGTCCCGATGATGTTTTCCGAGTACACATCCGGAACAAACACCATCTCTGCAAGATACCATAGGAAGACCTGTCACCATATTTTCTTTACATAGATGCTGAAGGGAGCGATAGTTTAAGTGACCAAATCGCTCATGCCAAAGTTTGCTCACTTCATCATTAAGAGCAACAAATACTGAGGGAAGATTTGATGACCCAAAGTTGTGAAACTTATAAAACCTTGTGGAATCCTTGTGGAATCATCAGCAATACCAGTAGCTAGAATCTGTTTAGGATCTCTAGATCCTTGATTACAACATCATGAGGTGAAAATTCAACAATTTTACCTTCACCTGAATGAGTTATCTGATATACAGATAGAAGGTTGCTGGATAAGGTTGGAACACATAATACATCATTAAACTGACCATTGTCTAGATGAACAGTTCCAGCCCCTACAACATTAAGAGATCTATCATCACCAACATATATATTTTTGGTGTTACAATCATGTAAAGAAGAAAACATGGCTTTGTTTTTGGCCATGTGAGAAGAGGCTCCAGAATCAATGAGCCACTCATAAGAATGAGAAGAAGAAGATACATTTAATGCATAACCAGACTGAGATGATTGACAACGACATGTAGAAAGCGCCATTCCGGAAGATGAAGTTGAAGTTGAAGTAGAAGAATGCTCCACATGGATGTTATGTTTCTTCATTGCGGCTTCTAAGGCTTCCATCTTCTAAAAGCATTTAGATTCTAAGTGGCCATCTCGATTACAAAAGTTACAATGTCTATCAGTCTTCTTCCATTTGTTTTTATTGGTCTTATCATTTTGCTGAAATGATCTTTCATTTTGAGACTGAGTTTGCTTAGGACCCTTGTTTGGTTTAGGACCATTCTTTTTAGGATATGACTTCTTAGGATTCTTTAAATTTGGTTGCTGCTGGGCGGCTAACGCTTTCTTGGAAGAGTTTCCAAGATGAAAAAGACCAAGATGTAAGAGTTTTTCTTGTTCTCTTATTAAAGAATCACAAAAAGAGTCAAAGGAAGGGGCCTTGTAGTCTTTTCCTTGACAAATGAAAGCTTCCCTTGTAGAATGGAAGGTGGAAACAAATACAGAGTAGGCTGGTCCCAACTTAGTAAGGATGGAATAAATAAGGTTACTATCTTCTTTCTTAACCTTAACACCTTCCAAGAGATATCTAAGGGTCTTGAATTTGGACAAGAAATCTTCAATGCAAGAAAAATTATTAGGATCCAATGTAAGCAACTCATTTTCAAGTTGATGGGCTCTAATTTCATTTTTAATCCCAAAAACTTTAGTGATTTGTTCCAATGCTTCATGAGGAGTATCAAGTTCTGCAATATGGAATCTAAGATCAGGAGAAATAGACATCCCTATCAAACCACGTGCTTGATCTTGTCTATTTTCCCATTTTGCAACCTTGTCTTCATCTTTTGGTTTCTTCTCTTGGCCCGTGGCTATTCTGTAGAGACCTTTACTTCTAAGTAAATCTTCCATGTAGGATGCCCATTGGAAGTAGTTAGTGCTGTCAAGAATGACTTGGCATGGACTTTCCATTAAAAAAAAAAAAATTGAAGCTAAAGATGCTGAAAGTAAGTGTTCCAATGGATAGATCTCGAAAAATTAGGCTGTTTTAAAAAAAACAGCTCTGAAAAAGGCTTCCGGATGAAGAAGTTATGGCTTTTGAAAAAAAATTGTTGAAGTCGCCGGCAAAGTGCGCGAATGTGCGGGAATGAAAAAAAAACACCCCCACAAAATGGAGATTTGAACCCAAGACCTCTACTCTCTTAAAAGAACTTTGAACCAATTGATCTATACAAAAATTTGAGAGAGAGAGAGAGAGGGGGGGAGAGAGAGAGAGAGAGAGAGAAACCCAACACGGACATGCAAAGAAAATCGAACCTTACGGCTCGAAGTTAGTTTTACCCAAAAAACTAAATATTTTAAAAAAAATTAGCTTTAGCCGAAAAAACTAAATATTTTTCTCAATGTTTCTGATTTTCCGAGATCACACTAAGGTGCAGGGAAAAGAGCATACGCATGAGAAAAAAAATCCTTCCTTTCTGTTTCTGATTTGCCCAGATCGCACAGAGTCGCAGGGCAAAGAGCATACGCAGAAATGAAGGGTATAGATCCGGTTTAAAAAAAAACTAAATAAACCGAAACCGAAATAAGCAGAGAGAAAATAACAGTAAACTGCAAATAAAGACTGTATACCTCCAGATCTTAAAAATGACGCAGATAGGGCTACCGGAAAACCTTTTCGCGTGAAACGAAAGGGGTTCCTCACTGGAACAGATGCTCCGAACACAACAGAGCAGTCCT
>APFE030421027.1:0-10149 GCA_000404065.3 Pinus taeda
GTTTTTTTTCCTGGAGGAAAATAGTAATTTCATTAAGTGTAGTGAAAATTACATTTTTACATATGCACGTTGTGCATGCCAAAAAATGTTTTGTGTGAAAATAGTTAGTCATCAAAAGATCAAAATTGGGATTTAATACCCATATCAGGCCCCATTGCATAAAATATCCATAGATAAATACATATCAACTTATTACATATTAATAACATTCATGATTACAAAGAGTATTAGAGTATTAATAGTTGTGGACACATTAGTAATGATGAAGGGTTAGAAGAACCAAGTAAAGAGAAGTCTGTAAAGGTTTTTAAGATTTAAATTAGAGTTATATTTCACTAACTTTAAGAAGGGAAAAAAATTATCCTCCATAAGGCATATCCAACAACAATTTTTCCAAAAACAATAGCACATTTTTTGGCTAAATTTGTCATGAACAAAGGAAGAACACATGTGTTATCAAGCAATACAAAATGCATATAGCAGTAATGTTAGAATATTGATTTTCCATGAAGAATAGTGGCATGATTACCTCAGTAGTGATTATTTCACTCATTTATATGATGGAATTACACGATACTATATGAATTCATGAATCCATAACACCTCTAAGTGGTGAGCAGGTCTAATGTAGAAGAGAAGTCTTAATTCCATTCATAAGCAAAATCTATGCATCACCTTGAAAATGAGTCTGCAAATAATCAATATGACTTTTCAGTGATATATATTCCTAACACAATATTCCATGAACTGGGCACTCGATTACTTATTCAGTGAAAAGTATTTTTCCCACGCAGACATCAGTGTCAACGACAACCAAAATATTTCTGAAATCAGACTAGGAAATGGAAAAATAGATAGTAGAGCATTTCCTAAACCTGAAACATTCATAAAAAGGCATAGTAATACAAGGCACCATGCTAAAAAAAAAAAAAAAATTAAAAGGAATAATTAAAAAAAAAAAATGATTTGAGAAGTTCAAAAATGTTAAAAAACAATACACATTTGGGGCATCATAAGGCACCTCTTTGGATAGTAGAAGTGGAGATGTTGCATGAAGAGGGATTATAATGTTTGAGGTACATAGAAAAAGTATAGGTTCAAAATTATCTAGACATTAAAAGGGTGAGATTTTAGGTCTCTTCTTGTTGAGAAATCTAAGGGCTTGATATGTTAATGATTTCTCTTTCTTAGATAATTGCCTGTGAAGTATTTTTGCCCTTTAGACTTATTCAAACAAGAATTTTCATATATGTATGAGTATTAACTTCATCAACCAACTATCATGCATAATAAAAAAATAACAATAACAAAAGATATAGGCAACAACCAAGGAAGAAACCTCTCCAAACCTGAGAGGAAATTCCATGGTAATTATTCTTATAGAATATTCACTTGAAAAAATTTCCAAGACAAATACAAGGACCGTTTGACAAAGTTGACTTGAAGATCAAGGCTAAAATATTCTATTACTATTGCTTTCTGAAATGCTACACCTTGGATCATATCTGCAAATTGTAGATCAACTTCCTTCTACCTTCCTCCTTCCACCAATCCTTACTTGAATGAAATGGTTCACTTGTCAAGTTGTTATCCTCAGGGATTTAGTTAGATAAAATAATTTTACTCCTTGACATGAACTATTTCACTAGCTTAACTGTAGTTCTAAAGATGTCACTTCTTCTTCGTACGTGTGAGCTACAAGTGCTTGTAGCCTCTCCTATCCATTCACACAATTTAGATCTTTCTTTTGATGAAAACTGGGTTTTTTTGAACTTAAATCAAATATCTTTCGTGAAGAATGATAAGGAATATAATGCATCCATAGAGATGGCCTACATCTTTGCATGTGTGGAAGGTTTAGGGCTCTCCTAGCCCTCCCAAGCCCTCACTCCACTGGTCAGTGCTCTTCAAACAATTTGCCCATTCAAATAGACTTCAGACCGAATGATTTTCTTGACAAGTAGGGTTGATAGAAAGATTCCCTAGCCTCGCATGTGTGGATGCGATTTCTACGGTTATGGAGGATAGAACAAACTTCACTTTTGATTTCATGTCACTCCTTGATCTTCTCCTTTACCTCGCACCCAAAAACAGTGTTCTTCACATTGATTGGAGATCAAAATTGATCTTGAGTGTGTGCCTGAATAGAAGAGGAGACACCCTTATTTATAGTATTAAGGGCTACTCATTATGCCGACATATCATTCCTTTAGGCTGGCTTGTATATGAGATAGAGCTAACATGAATATATATAGATATTCAGGCCGAAAATATATTTCATCTTTTATCTTCACTTGGACGAGACTTTTACTAGCCATTTGTTCTTGAACTTCAACGAGCCTTTCCACATGATTCTTCCCTTGATCTTGGAGTACTACATTATACACTTTCAGGTGTAAACATTTAAATTAATGACACAAACCTATCACCTAGCCTAGAGCTCACACTGAGAGCTACTAAAACAAATTTTGAGCATGAATCCCATGACTCAAACTTTCAAAATATTTTTCTAGATACAAATTACATAATTTAGGCTGGCATGAGTCATTATGAAGACCGAACCTAGTTACACTTTCTTAAACACTTCTCAGCTTTCTCGTTGGGGAGATTGACAAATTCCATTGAGACTAGTTTAATGATGTTGAACCATACATTAGTTGCACAGGTTCTTAGAGCACTAGAGGGACCAACTCCATATAGTTCTAGAGCAAGGTCCTTCTGACATGTCTGACTACATCCCAATCCCATAGGAGTCGACAAAGACCTGTTTGGAGTTTTTTCCTTTTGACTACATATTCTAGGAGTATCCCTTTCTCGTACACCCCCCAGGATCATATGATTGGATCCACTGGTGGCCCTAGGGGACTTTCATTGTGCACCTATACCCAATTCACCTTCCTTGCCATTAATTATTAGACTCAAGATCGCCTAACATATCTAACTCCATTGTAAGAGCTTACCATCCCACTCATTCATCCCTTTTTAGTAGGGCATTGAGTATTTTGTATTATACCACAGTCTCTTATATACATGTAGCAACAACATTACCACTAATTTATTTCTCTCTATATGTTATTTTTAGCATTTTTTCTAGGATATGAACTTGCACTCCTACATTGTAGTCATATTGACTACACTCTTCCTCAGTGCATTGACATACTTTTGTGAGTTTTAGTAGGAAATTAATAGCTTTACTTATAGGGTTTTAGACGACGATTTTAGGTAGCATTTAAATGCCCAACGATGGTGTCACATGTAGGGATATGCAAGTAAGTAGTGTCAAAATTATCCCTAAGGTTGGTAGTGTGTAAGAAGCACCAAAAGGAGTGGTGTGAATATGAGAATGGAGTAGCTAGAATGTTTTTGATGCTCTCAAATCCATTATTGGGAATTTAAAAAAATTTCATTCCTACTCTGAAGCCCATGGGTATGGGTCCCCTGAAACATATAAGTAGTTCTTATGTAATCATGGTTATAAATTTGTAATCCACAATCTGCTTGCATTTTTTAGGAAGTACAATAGATATATCCAATTGTAAGTTTTATTTTCCACTATTTCCTTAATCTTAAATATTAATTATGTATGATAAACATTATCTTCCATGCATGCATGTAATGATTTCATAATTTCCTTACATACATTCTACATGTGGATATATAGGTCAATTTCTACACTTGGTCATGAGTTAATATGTTAGTGTATCAATCTCTTAGATCACTTTATAGTGTATCATGTGTATTACACATTGAGGATGATGTTGCATAGGGGGACTTGTCCCTTCTTCTAGGATGCACCCTCTGGATTATCCCCTCCTTGGGGATTGCAATGGGAAAGTCCCTATTTTGAACGAGAGACATTTGAGGATGTGTGATCCTCTCCCACATTGTTTGAATGTTTCTTGGCAAAAAATGGGATGTTTGGGAGATGTATTATGATGGTTTTTGGGACTTATCCCAGATCCTCTAGATGGTTTCTTCCAAAAATAGGGAGTTTTGTGAGATCTGTTGAGATAGTTTCGAGGACATTTGAATAACCCTATCGAAACTAGTGCCCATTTGTTTCTAATTCTCAAATAAAAATATTCACCAAGTTATTCTACATTGAAACTTGGACAAAGGTTATCTATGCATTACATGCCTGAATACTATGTAGTATGTTTTTATAATGAGGGCTAATTTCCTTCACAGCTTTGACTCCCATGTTTGGTAGGTTTGTGTATCCTATATAAACTCTTTCTTTTGGGAGGGTTATAATATCTATGTATACACGATATTTAAGATCTATTATCTAAGACTTGTTACTTTTATTGAGTTACATTAGATCTATTATCTATGGAAATTACTTTTATTGACTTATATTATAGCCCTATATTCTAGAATATTTGTTTTTTAATTTTGTATCTCTTAAAATTTTTAGTTTTTTAAAAATATTTTTGGTTGTTACATTGAAGTTTTTGGTTAACTTCTAGGCATCCTTGAAACCCTTCCCCTCACCCCTATCCCTGAAACACCATGCAAAATAACCCAACTAGTTCACAAGTTGTAGGATGTTGTATGAAATGTATTCATTTTTTAAAAGATTAGTGATTTTCCCCTTTTTCCCACTTATCATTTGAAAGTTGACATCATTTTACTTTCCTCCATTGGTTTTCTCCTTGGGTTCACCATGCAAAATTGCCTTAGTTACTAATTTACCTCACATCTTACTTTCCCCTTATTTTCCATTCATTAATTTTTTGAAAGTTATAAAGTATAATAAAAGGGATATGGAATTGCATCTCGGGTTCTATTAAAAGTGCCATCTTATTTTTTGAGTTTTCCATTTTCCCTTAAGACCTTCAATAAATGGAAGCACACCTCAATACAATATGTAGGATCAAACTTTAAGGCTTTTTGAAAATGAACCAATTATTTACTCTTTATATTTCTTGGAGTTTGATGGATTGGGATAGTGGTGGACCATGTTTCTATGCTTTTCCATTTAATTTTTATGTTTGTCTCGTTGTTTCCATGCATTCATTTTTCCAAAGTTATAAAGGATGTGAAAATTGTATCTTGGGTGTTATTATAACTGCCATCTTATTTTCTGAGTTTTCCATTTTCACATAAGACCTTCAATAAATGGAAGCACATCTCAATACAATATGTAGGATCAAACTTTGATGCTTTGTGAAAATGTTCCAATCATTTATTCTTTATATTTTGTGAGTTTTAATGGATTGGGACATAATGGTGTGCCATGTTTCGGTGCTTTTCTATTTTTTTGTTTGGCTAGTTGTGGTAAAATACTAAAACTACAAGTTTTTATATGGTTTCTAGTTAGTTAGCTTATGATTGATATTTTTCAATCAAAATACTTAAGATGGTAGTTAACTTGTTCAACATAAAACTGAATCATATGGCTTTGATGTATAGGGAGATGTTTTGTACCTATTCGTTGAGACAAAGTATGCTATCATAATGTCAGGAGACATTAGTTTCGAAAAGAACATTAATCAAGAGTCCCCTCGCAACATTTAGGAATTACTTTAGATGAAGAGTTCCATATTTCTTATCCTTATGTTTTTCACTTTGATAGGTAGGTGAGGAAACATATATCTTATTAATGTGATTTCGTAAACATATGTTTGGAAGTGAAGGATGTATCAATGGGGTTCTTGTTTAATTAGAACTAAAAGTTGACTTCTTAAAATCTAGGTGACTTCTATATAATTATTATGTCACTTTAAGTATAATATTCTTATTAATAAATGCATTTATTAGAACCTTTTTCCACATTTTCTCTTCTATGTTATTGATATTTACATAGTCATTGAGCCAATACCTAAATGGGTAGGACCTATACTCTCCTTAGGGTACGTATAGGTCAACTAATGGGTTTTTACCATTCCACTCTCCATTGTGATCATGGAAAAGTCCCAGGTCATGGTGATTTCAATATAGAGTTATAAAAGTGGTTAGCACGAACTTCATAAGCCATGATGACAACATGGGTGCGTAATAAAAACACAATTTTGTTAAGGCTTTGACTCTCACCAACTCTAAATCAAAATAAATCTACACTTTTAAAACTTCCTCTTATCAAATATAAATGACACAATTTGTTTAGTAAATGGTTTTGTGAAATTTTGACCGACATTAGGACTATTTGCTAAAATTTCATAGAAGAAAATTGTGATGTGGTGAAAGAACAAATGCATTCCTTGGGATTTTGGTTAATGCATCTTTGCTTTGTAAAGAAGGTTATTAATTGAAACAATGTTTCTAGAACCTAGAAATATCAACATTATTTTTTTGCTTGTTTTAATATTATTAGATTGAAATCACATGCATTTTTCCATTTATCATCCTCTTCACGATACAATTTAAAATAGAAGACTTTTTAGTAATAATAACTTGATGATGTTTAGGAGCACTAGTATGAAAAAAATGGCAATAAGGGTGGAATTATTCTTATGTAAATATTGATATTTGCTTTTCTTTATGCAAATAAATCAAGTTTCTTAAATTTCATTCATTTTTCTCATTATGTCATTGTTGTCATCTATTTCAATTTTATAGATATTTTTTCTGCACACTTTCCTCTTACATTGTTTTTTCTATGTGCAGATATACATGATTCTTGAGAGTAGCCAGAAAGGGGATCTTCATCTTTACTGGGCATTGAATTTTCCTTTTAAGTGGCGATTGGAGAAGGTGATTCTTAAGAAGTTGCTTGTAGAAAATTTCTTGATCCAATGTAATGAAAATTATTGGCTTTTTGGATTAGATGTTAGTTGGTTTGGTGCAATTAAAAATGGAGAGCTGGAAATAGGATATGATAATTCACCACTTGACCCTTAGGATGTGTAACTTAGTTTGCATGATTATGCATAAGGTTTTTCTTGAAGGTTGAATACTAAGTTCCTAAGGTGTTCTTTTCTTTGGTGACGTTTTATTTTCTTTCTTTTTACGGGTAACCTAGCCACATGGTGGCAACTATTTCCCAACTAAAGAAAACTTGTTCGAGTTTATAGTAGGGATTCCTATGGTTTTTAATGTTGTGATTATTTCACCTCATGGTTATTTTGGGCATGAAAATTGTTGACACCTAATCCTCAGCGATTGGGAGAATTTGAATGTGAACAGTCATCAAGAAGATGAACTGAACGATCACATTCATGTATATAATAGATAACTACCTAATGGAATAAACAAATCAATTTTTCTGGAGTTACTCCTGCCCTGACATGGTATCAGAGCACAGGTCCCAGGTTCCTTTTTTAGTGTGCCTTGTAACTCCTTTGTCCACTTCCTGCCTTATGCTCTCTGTCCATTGCTTTCTGCCTAACATGGTGAACGTTTGATGAGGCTGCATATTGAACGCTGGCCTGACATGGTATGCGAACGTTGAAACCCTTGACTTTTTTCTTTGAAACACATATGGTATCTCCGCCTTCATTTTCGCTGTATCTGCGTTTTTCATTTTTTTTGGTGAATGCATCTGCGCCTCGGCTCCTCTCCTCTCCGTTCATTCGAATTCCTGCATTGCTTTGATCTGTACGCATGTTTATTTGAATTCGTTGAATCCTCGGGGGAGACTGCGGTGGTATGTGGCAAGGATTTGCAGGAGAGAGATATTGGTCTGCTTTTCAATCGACATTTATTGTTGCCGCTGATGCGTCACAATCTATAGACCCATCATCCCGGTTTCCGGATACCAAAAGTTTAGATTGATTTCACCTTAAACTTGGTTTGTTTTTGCATGTTTAAAGGCTTGTTGAGTAATGAAGATGAACTTCACTTAATCTGGCATACGGATAGTGAATATCAGCATAACTATACAGAGAAAGAACCCAATGGTAGATAATGATTCATGACGTCTAATTGCTAAGCGTTATCAAAAGAATAGAAAAGGCAGCTCGGTCCATCTTCGGCTATATATACCCACGTAGCTTGACCTATATACCCATGCAGCTCAGTATTAATTATATATTTTACAAGTGAAATACAGTTGCAATTAATATAATCGCTGTGAAGATAGGTATTTCAATCCTAAACACGGAATACAATACTTATCATATATTCTTTATATTACCTGAATTTTTAGATGGATTTCAAAATATGTCTACGCTATCATGGTTGGCACTAGCCATTCACAGCACGCTGAGGAAGATATTCCTGAGGCAGATATCACCCGACAATATATGTGGCCTTACTAATTTGGTTAGGAATTGAATGCCGAGGGCAATGTGCTGTTGTTATATTTCATGAGGATTCCAATGACAAAGGAGAGTAAGTAGGCTACTATCCACTATATGTTGCATATTGTCAAGAAGAGATATATATGTGGTGATCAGCATTCCTCTCAGAATCATTTTTTTTAGCAGCAAAAGTTTTTCTTTCCCTCCGCAAAAGCACATTTTTTCTGCAATTAGAAATATTATTCTATCAGCAGAAGCTATTTTTTTCACAGAATGCATTCAATCATCTCTATGGTGGGAATAGTTCTCACTGGCAAGGAGAACTATCATGATTGGTCCCGGATGATACAACACACCCTCATCTTGAATGAGTTGTGGAAAGGAGTGTGTGTCGGAGAAGGAGACAGTGACCCAGAAAAGCCTACATCAGACAAAGAGCTCGCCATCTGGGAAAACAAGAACAACAAAGCGTATGAATTAATCACAACATCTGTAAATAAGGAGGTGAGTTGCCATATTTCATCATATTCAACTGCCTTTGAAGCTTTACAAAAGCTGAAAGAACTCTATGACTCACATTCTGCACTTGAATTCGTCCAACTTATGATGAAACTCTTCACTCTTGAACTGCAAAATAATGATCCTCTTGCTCTTGTATCTGAAATAAAGTCTATAATGCATGATATCAAATCCACTAAAGTTGAGCTAGATATCTCTCTTATTGCTTTTCTCAAGGCACTTTATCCTACATACTCCAATTATCTTGAGTCTTTGCAAGCAAATGGAAATCTCAAAGATAGCACCTTTGACTCTCTTGTGAAAAAGTTTGCTGAAAGAGAAAAATCCTTTGGAAAGAAGACAGTCCCTAAATCTTCTGAAGAGATTGTATGCCTAGCTCATAAAGAAAAGTATCCTGATCAAGATTCTACAAGAGGAAGAGGTGAACGAAGAGGAAGAGGAAGATACTTCAGAGGAAGGGGGGGAAGACATTCTCAAGGAGAAAAGGCAGATTTACATTGTATTCGTTGCAAAAGAAATGGATCACATGATGCCTCTACATGCAAGCTACCATAGGACAAAATTGAGCAGAGAAGAAACCAACAGAAAGGTAAAACTGATGATACAGACAAAGGTAAAGCACCTGAATCCGCTCACTATATTGAGGCACAATGTAACATTGGAGTAAATGAAGATTTGTTTAATACTTCACTTGCTTCCTGGAAAAATGATTGGCTGCTTGATTCAGGAGCAACCTGTCACATGACTCATAGAAAAGATTTTTTTGAAGATTTCACTGACAATGTTGATGGAGTTGTATACTTTGCGGATCAGTAAAAAATAAAGCCATTAGGGCTTGGCATAATCAAGCTTAAACTGCCTGGTTTGTTATGAAACCAGCTCAAGAAAAGATAGAAAAGATAGATCAATGCCTTAGAATTCAGCCTCTTTGAGGGGGCAACCTCCTTTACATTACATAAATGAACAATTCTTTGATGATTCAAATGACAAAACCTCCTTTCGATTCCGTAGCTGTCGAGTTCTTGTTTCTATGACTCCTTCTGGTTCCAATATAGTTTTTCCTTCCTCATCAAGTTTTGGCAATATTGTTTGAACTGGGAGCTTGTCGCCTATAACCTTCTTTAAACATGAAACATGGAAAACTGGGTACAGTCGAGAAGCTGCAGGAAGCTTCAATTTGTATGCCATAGTACCAATTTTTTGCAACACCTTGTATGGACCGTAATACTTTGGTGATAATTTATTGTCCTTGTTAACTTTCTTGAGGGACATTTGCTTATATGGTTGTAGTCGTAGGAATACCCAATCACCTACAGCAAAACTTCTTTCACTATGATGTTGATCTGCCTGTTGTTTCATTCTATTTTGTGCCGACACGAGGTTATCCTTTAAGAGTTTGAGGACTTGTTGTTGATGTTCGATGTGATGTTCCACTACCTGAACCTTA
>APFE030421036.1:0-60735 GCA_000404065.3 Pinus taeda
TAATTAAAAATAAAAATAAAAATGATTTTATTTAGATAGTTAATAAAAAATATATACATTTTAATTAATAAAATAAAAATTTGAAATATATTCATGAGTTACAACTTGCAATGCATTTAATAAAATGTAATTATACTTTGCTTTCTATATCTCCTCTCTTAATGATTTTTTCTTGTTACAACCCTGTAATCTAAGATACATATTTCCCAATCTCAAAAGTATTGACAATTTGTCTCATGATAAACTAGAGATAATCACTTGTATCATTTTTAGATTTGTGAGAGTTATGTGCACATGACAGAAATGAAAATGAAAATGATAATGATTTGAGAAAACTTGATAGTCACTGTAGGTAGAAAGACAATTTGAGATTCTTGATAATCATTATAGGTAGGAAAAATGATTTCCCATAAAGAAAAAATATTTTTTCCACATTAGTTTTTGTTAATTATGTTTCACTCTTGTGCACTCTTTCATAGTTCTTCCAACAACATTTTGTTAATTATGTTTCACTCTTGTGCACTCTTTCAAAGTTCTTCCAACAACATTTCTTATTAAAGCAAGGAAAAATATGGTCAAATTCAATCAAGTGAATATGAACATTTTACAAAATTCAAGTGCATATCAAAAGCTAAAATTATCATGTAAGAAGAAGAAACAAGAAAAAATGGCTTAAAAAGTAGTAAAACATTAGCGCAACTATATAATTAAATATTTGGTAAACTCCAATAAACATAAATGTATGATAAAAATCAAAACACTTATCCACTAATACATCCAGGGCTCAATTTATTATTATTATTATTAATACACGAACTTACAACTTTATTTTAGATTATAGTTACTATTAATTATAAAAATAATTAATATATGAGTTAAATATCTATATATTTTAAAAACATGTGATAATATTCTTAACTATGAAAATCCACCAAGACTTTATAGAAAATTCTTAACTTCTAAATAACTTCTCATAATACCATATTTATTAATACCACATGTCCAACATAATAAATGTTGATATAAAATTTTCTTTAAATTGAAATAAATTAATTAAAAGATAATTAAATTGGAGATGAATTTTAACTTTGATTTTTGAATATTATTATGAATATTCTAGAATATTCCATAAAAGTTAAATTTTTACTAGTTACTTAATAATTACTAATAATTAAATTAAAATTGTGAAAAACCTAAAAAACATACATACTTATCTACATAACAAGAAATTTCCAATAATAAATTGTACTAGTATAAAAATCCATAACTACAAATAAAATACACATCAAAATAAAATACCCATACATGATTAGAAGAATCGTCGAAAAATGTTTGAACCTTGATTAAGACCAAATGTTTGAACCTTGATCAAGACCTTATTAAGACCAAATGTTTGAACCTTGATCAAGACCTTTCAGAACGGCTCCAAACTAGAAATCCCAATAACATATTCTTTACTCTATTATTATTATGAATATTATTTATGCACAATAAGACATATTATGTTAAGTGTAATTTTAACTTAAAGTATTTCTTTAAATTGTCGTAATTTGTTTTTTCCATTAATATAAATTATTTGTTTTATTTGCCAAAGATGTATTTTGGAATTATTTTCTTTTTATCCTAATTTTCTACATCTACAAAACATAGCATAGTAATTGGTGGCCAGCGACAAAAGTAGTATAAAATTCAAGTATAGGAGTTTAAGCAGTGCATTATATTAGATTCAACTGGGTTAAGTAAGTCATTAGTTTATATACATGCCTCTTTACTTACATACTTATTACAGTAGAAATAGATAAATTCTCAATTTTCCATGTAACGCATAACTTAGTAAAATCAAAATTATCCTACAAAATTTGTTTGAAACTCGGAAAAGTATATATATTCTGACTACAGTAGAAATGGATAAAATTCCAAGTTTCTACCTTTGCCAAAACATAGCGTATTAAAATCAAAGTTGTTGTACAAAAGTCGTTTGAAACTGTGAAAATTATATAAATTCCAATATACTAACGACCGTAGAAATGGATAAAAGAAAAAGATGGATTACACCATCTCTAAGAATTCATTCATTAAAATTAGAGATCACTGAGGGGAAACCAGGTTGAGTTGGCAATGCGGCTTTATCATTCACACATGTCCAGCTGAAAACGTATCAAGGGATTTAGGAATCCAGGGCAAACATTAGATTTAGAGGATTGAGCGAAAACATAAAAGAATGAGCGGTTTTATTTGATTACCGAGTGTTATTCCTTTTCATTCACTCACCGAATCTATATACAATATATTCGCCAAATGATAATGACTTATCATCTAAGAATCACTCTCTCTTTCTCTATCATCAGCAACTCCACTAAATCCGCTATTGGCTCCACCACCACAGCTTCCACCCACCGCTGGCTCCAGCACGCTCCCACGCCTCAAATCCACGACCTTCCCCTGGTCCCACACCACCTGCAACTCTACCTCGAAATGCTCCGCCCCCACCTCCGACGCCTCTTGCGGCTCCTCCACCTAACCCTCTATCACAAGCGAATCGTCCTCCTCCTCACCCTCCGCAACTCGGGTTATATGGACTATCGACCGCAGGCGTGGAAGCATCCGCCGGATATAATTCTATGACGCGCACAAATCCTTCGCTCCCTTGGCTTAGAGGGGAAGGACTTGAATCCGAGCTGGTCGTCTTATTCGTAGCATAGACTATCTGAGGATTGCCCTTTGACGAAGGAGAAGTACATACTGAACTGTTATAGAATTGCCTTTTGACGAAGGAAAAGTACATACCTGAACTGTTATAGAAGCAGCAACAGGAATATCAATAACAATAGAAAGATGAAAAATAAAAATAAAAAAATCATCCATTTACTCCTGGAATATCACCCCAAAATCCGGTGGAAACAGAATCCTCTTATCATCACACTAAAAGACAGTGGTGACCTTGTTCAAATGTTTGCCCATGCCTGGAAAAAGCATCCAGTCATTTTGTCACTGTTTGGAATTACTAGTTACAGGTTAGCTCAAAAATGAAAAAACGGACAATACAAAGTGCCTATTTAAAATTCGAAGTTGAAATGGGAGGGACTGTGTATTTGTTTAAAATTCAAATTTGAAACTGAAATGGGAGGGACTTCCTGTTGAGAGGTGATTCACTGAGATGATCTTCTAAGTCTTTTATAGTGGCGGCTAGATGCTCTATGTATGTCCATGTGATGGTCATCTACAGAAGCATGGCAGCGAGATGCTCCATGAATGTTTATATTAATGGTTATTGGGTAGAACTAATGTCATATGGATATATACCATAGTGTTTATGTAATGGCCCAATACGATGTCTAACATGATGCATCCATTTTTACGACCAGTCTCGATTGTTCCGAACAGTTGGAAAACTAATGGTTATGAAATAACATGCATTTTCATGGTATTGTCAAGATGACGTTAAAAATGGGTTGCCGGAAATTTTGGGAATTGAGGCAGATACAGTAAAAGTGCATTAATAGATCTATAGTATTGGAAATAAACATTGTCCATCAGAAAAAATGAACCACAAATTTTAAGTAGATTTATCATTTTTCCCAAATAATAAGCGACAGTGATAAATAAATATTAGATACGAGAAAGGAAACCTCTAAGTGAAGCACGGGGATAAGTTATTAGTCTTTCCAAATAATAATCGCCGGTGATAAATATATATTACATACGATAAAGGAAACATGTAATGGACAAGTTATTACTCTGGCTTTGTCAAGAACTATAGCCTCACTTTCTGGTTAAAGAGGGTGGATTTTTTTGTTTCATTGAAGTGGTAGAAAAATGTTGAATATTTTTATTTTTTTGTAAATTCAAAAAAACACTAAAAAAATTTTAAGTTTTTTTATTGCTAGGTGATTTTTGATATGATATAATTTTTTTTGGTAGAGGGTGTTTTATTTTATGTATTTATTACTCTAACAAATTATTTTAAAATAACAACCAATTAATTTTATGAGTGGCATCGGTGAGTGCTACTTAATGATGCCATAGATGATATGGTTTCAAATCCCTTACCTAAGCGATGGGTAGGGGGTACGAAGGAAGCAGGAATATAGGATTGAACAAAACTCCATAATTGTGCAGAGTGTGTTAGAATTAATGGATAATAGGTTATTCTTGTTACGTAGTTATGCATTCTACTTTTCTTAGTCATTTAGTTTCTATTACTCAGGGATATGATTTGTTGTCCCTAACAAATTGTATCTATTTATTATTAGAGATTAATTTGAAGCTTCTGTGGCGTTTTGCTTGTAGTAGCTCCTAGTGATCTGCACATGTGGGTTCCTCTTATGTTGGTTTGTCATTTCACGTCTTCCGTGTGCAACTCTTGACATGGTATCAGAGCTGTAGGACTGTAAAATACTATAGGCTGAGTGAAGGGAACGACTATAGTGAAATCGTCGTGAGTCTTCTGTGGAAAAGTGCGATGACCACCTTGTGATACTTGTCCTCAACACCCTTTTAAAAAATTGATGCAAGTGGTGGATAGACCTTCATGGATAAGTTTTGCTTTTCGGTGAAGATCTTCACAATCCCGTGGTGTATAAAAGCGCCGAGTAGATCAGAAGACAAAGTTGGCTACGAGGGCTGCATGATGGCTAAAGCTACAAGTTTTTTTTCTCCTTTGAAAGCGTGATGGATTTTGGAGCAGCATGATCCTCATTCAAGAGGCTGCGTGGAGGAGTCACCCACTCTCTGGCTGAGGGAGAAGCATGGATGTGAGGTGTTCAGGCCAGATCTGTGTTGAGGAGGAGGCCGGATCGCAAGCAGAGCTGCAAAGACAAGGTGAGGAGGCCGGATCACAAGCAGCTGCGAGGACAAGGTGAGGAGGCCGGATCGCAAGCAGAGCTGCAAGGAAAAGGTGAGGAGGCCGAGACCGCTCAAGGCCGTGGAGGAAATCTGGTTGCGTGTCAAACTAGAGGGAACAACTATGGAGGCTGCGTGGAGAGGACAACCACCGGGTTCTGTTCTTTGCTTGCTAGAGATTATCATCCTCGGAGCAGTGTCATGGAAGAATCGGTGTGCGTGGATCAAAGGTGCAGTGATGCAGTGTTGAGGATCAGGCAAATTGGACAGATCGTCCGTCTTGGTGATGGTACCAAATGTCTTGCGTCTTAAGGGTCTAGTGCTGCGGATTAACCGTTTTGGTTGGTGAAAACTGAACGTGCCATTATTTTACTTGTTGGTGTGGTCCCTTAAATTGTGGTGGTCAGATAATTAAAGAATTTTTAATTGAAGTTTTTTTTCAAAGCTTTAATTAAAAAAAAAATTGAGTTCTTTTATTTGAAGGGATTATTCTCTAATATTAAGGGGGCATTTTTTTTTTTTTTAAAGGAATTTGGGGTTAGCAATTTTTTTTTTGTAAAGAAGATATGGGGTTTGTTGAAATTATTGAAGTTTTTATTCATTCAAGATGAATAATCAAATTGCTGAAGCTTATCTCAATGAGAAAAATAAGCTTGATGGTTCCAATTTCACAAATTGGAAGTTTAAGCTCCAAATCCTGCTTGAGGGACAGAATGCTTATGGCATTGCCACCAATGATGAGGTCAAGCCAATTGCTGCAACTAGTGGATCGAATACAACGACTCAAGACTAGGAGAAAAGGGAGATGAAGGTGAAGTTTCTCCTCAAGTTATCAGTCAAAGATTGCATTATCCCTCAGATTCGGGATTGCATGACAACGAATGACATATGGATGATTCTCAAAGAAATGTACGACATCAAGAACACCAGTCAAACTTTGTACCTCAGGAATAAGATTCTTTCAATCAAGATGGAGGAGAATGAGTTTGTTTATTCATTCATATCCCAGATAAAGGAGGTTAAAGATAATCTAACTGATATCGGTCAGACTGTGGTGAATGATGATCTGGTGACAATTACCATGAATAGCATGACAGATGACTATCATATGTTTATAACGAGATTGAATGTAAGAGAAAAGCCTCCAGGCTTTGAAGAGCTCACTGGGATTTTGCTACAAGAAGAGGAAAGGAGTTTGTCTCTTAAACATCAAAATCCAGATCTTTCATTGATGACAAAGTTCAAGCCAAAGGGGAAAACAGTGGTTGATCATAGAAAGGGAAACGCATCACAAAAAAGGACACCACAAGTTATGACCTCGCATAAACATGACTCTACTCCTAAATGCTTTTATTATGGTAAGATAGGCCATATTGCTAAATTTTGCCATAAGAAAAAGGCAGATGGGGAGAGGTACAAGCAGAGAAGACATGCAGGTCATCTAGCTGATGCATATTAGAACCAAGATGTCAGATTATTTATGGCTAAAACTGCACTAGCTACTAAAGGGGATGAATCAGATATTTTTTTGGTTCATAGATTCTGGAGCCTCCTCACATATGACAGGTAAAAAGCAATGGTTTAGAAATTTTAGAGAATCCAGCAGTGGAGTAAAAGTATACCTTGGAGATAATAGAGGGCATGAGATCAAGGGACATGGAGATTTCCTTGTCACTCTGCCTGATGAAAAGATCAGGAATATATCTGATGTGTGGTATGTTCCTGGTATTAAGAAGAACTTGATTTATGTATCAAAAATTACAGATCAGGATCTCAAGGTAGAATTCTTTAAATCTCATTGTATTATTAAAGACTTGTTGGACCAGATGAAGCCTACTGCTACAGGTATTCGTATAGGAGGACTCTAAAAACTGGATGTGAAGAGTATGCCACAGCAAGCATTGATGTCATCAGATAAGTCTACTGGAAATTTGTAGCATCGGCGACTTGGGCACATCAATTTCAATGACCTTCTTCTATTGCAGAACAAAGGTATGGTAGATGGTCTCCTATTTTGAAAAAGTTGCATATTGATTGTGAAGCATGTGCATTCGGTAAACAGTATAGAGATGAATTTCCTACTGTTAAAGATAGGAAACGGAGGGATACACTCGAAATTGTACACACTGATTTATGTGGCCCTATGTAGACAAGATCGTTAGGTGGGGCCTACTACTTTATAATCTTTGTTGATGATTGTACAAGATTCACATGGGTGTATTTTCTTAGACAGAAGAGTCATGCCTTTGAGTATTTCAAGCAGTTCAGGAACATGATCGAGAAGCAGACAGGAAAGTTCATCAGGATTCTTCGATCAGATCAAGGTAGAGAATTCAAGAAAGGGGATTTCAGCAAATATTGTAAAGAGCATGGGATACATCAATAGTTTACAACACCTTACACTCCTCAATAGAATGGAGTAGCTGAGAGGAAAAACAAAACACTGGTGGAGTGTGCTCGCAGTATGTTGAAAGGTAAGAATCTAACTAATGGTTTTTGGGCAGAAGCTGTTAATACTACAGTGTATTTGAAGAATAGGAGTCCCACTAAAAGTCTTGATTATAAAACTCATTTTGAAGCGTTGTTTGGCTTCAAGCCTGCAGTAAGTCATCTTAGAGTATTTGGTTGTAAAGCTTTTGTTCATGTTCCCAAACAAAATAGGAAGAAGTTAGATTCAAAGGCCATTAAATGTACCTTCATTGGATACTATAGTGAGTATAAGGCTTATAAATTGTTTGATCTTCTACTCATAATGTGTTTTTTAGTAGAGACGTAGTATTCCATGAACAGGTTGATGATGAAAATCGTATTCAAGGTAATGAAGAATGGCATGTACCTGTTACTTTCAGATGAGGATGTTTAAACAGGGATCAATCAATAGCAACAGCAATAGTAGAAACAACAACAGCAAAAACAGGATAAAGAGGAGGAAACTGAGTTCAGTCCACAAAGAGAAGAACATAGCAGAACAGTTGACACCCCACTACTCAGGAGATCTAGCAAGCCGAAACAGTTACAAGCTCGGTATAGGGATTATGCGCTCATAACTGATATGTTAAACATTGCAAAACCTTCAAATTATTATGAAGCAAGTAAGAGTTTTGAATGGAAGGAAGCAATGAAGGAGGAATATGAATCTGTTATTAAGAATAATACTTGGGATCTAGTAAAGCTTCCTCATGATAAACAACCCATAGGTTGCAGATGGTTATTTAATTGAAATTTAAAGCAGATGGGTCTATTGATAAGCATAAAGCAAGGTTGGTTGCAAAGGGGTATTCCCAGAAAGAAGGTATTGACTTTGAGGAACATTTCCTCTATTGCAAAATTAAATACCATTAGATTGATTATTGCTTTAGCCACTAAGAATCATTGGAAAATGCATCAATTAGATGTTAAATCTGCTTTCTTAAATGGTGATTTAAAAGAAGAAGTATACTTAGTGCAGCTTGAGGGGTTTGTTAAGAAGGGAGAAGAGCATTTAGTATGTAGATTAAAGAAAGCTTTATATGGTTTAAAGCAAGCTCCTAGATCCTCGTACTAAAAAAATGATTCATTTTTCCTCATGCATGGTTATAAACAGAGCAAAAACGATCCTAATTTGTATACTGTGTTTAATGATGAGTGGAAGATAGTGTTGATTTCTTTATATGTAAATGATCTGATCATGACATGGAGTGCAGACAATCTCATTGAAGAAATCAAGCAGCAGTTATCACAGAAATTTGAGATGAAGGACCTTGGAGAAATGCATTATTGTTTGGGTCTAGAAGTTTAGAGAGATTCAAGCCAAAATTTCTTGTCCCAGGGTAAGTATGCTAAGAGTATGTTGACTAAATTCAAAATGGATGAGTGCAAGGCTGCATTTGTGCCTTTACAATAGAACAACAAACTTCAGCTAAATGATGGTTCGAAATATGCAGATGCAACATTGTACAGACAGTTGGTTGGTAGTCTTATCTATTTGACTATAACGAGACTAGATCTAGCTTATGCAGTGAGTGTTTTCAGTCAGTTCATGACTCAACCTCATGAGAACCATTGGATTGCGGCGAAAGGAGTACTGAGGTATCTGCAAGGAACTTCAGACTTTGGTATTTTGTATTCTTACTCATTTGATGTTAGCTTGACAGGTTATACAGAATCTGATTGGGCGGGAAATTTAGATGATATAAGATCAATTACATGTTACACCTTTAGCATTGGGTCCGGGGTCATCTATTGGTGCAGCAAGAAGCAACATATTGTAGCCTTATCCTCAGCAGAAGCAGAATATCAAGTTATGTGTGCAACAACATGTGAGGCAGTTTGGTTGTGCAGACTTCTCCAAGATGCAAGGGAAGAACAGATAGAAGCTATGGTTATCAATTGCGATAATCAAAGTTCCATCAAACTGGCTTAGAATTCTATGTTTCATAAAAACACTAAGCACACAGACACTCAATTTCATTTTGTTATGGAAAAAGTGCAATCGAAAGAGATTTGTGTTTAATATTGTAATTCTTGTGATAATATGGATGATATATTTACTAAGCCTCTGGGAAGACTGAAGTTTGAATTGTTTAGGGACATATTAGGTGTGTTTAAGAACGCTTTCTCCATTAAGGGGGAGTGTTAGAATTAATAGAGAATAGGTTATTCTTGTTACGTAGTTATGCATTCTACTTTTCTTAGTCATTCGGTTTTTATTATTTAGGGACATGATTTGCTGTCCCTAAAAAATTGCATCTATTTATTATCGGATATTAATGTGAAGCATGTGTGGCATTTTGCTTGTAGGAGCTTCTGTTGATCCGCACCTGTGAGCTCCTCTTGTGTTTGTTTGTCATTTCACATCTTCTGTGTGCAAATCTTGAGAGAGTGCAGAGGAAAAAATGAGAAAGCGGAAAAAGAAGTGAAGTTGAACAAATCTCCATTTAAAACATTGTGTGGAGTGCAAAAGTCCAGAGGAAAACGAATCTTTCTTCCTCTGCACTAGTAACAATTAGTAACAATTGAGATATTACTTTTGTCAACACAAAACTTGAAGCAAGAAAGAATGAGTTCTAGAGCAATTTCTAGGTACCTATCGCCTTGACCTCTTAAGCATGAAATCATGGACTGTATGGATCTAGTAATAAACTAATGAACAAAAGATTATCAATACCCCATAATTTTATGGATGATGGAGAGAGTATATATATTGTATATACACTTCACATTCCTTCCACATTAAAATATGAAAAACTAACGTTGAGAAAGTTTTTAAGCATATCTTGATAAAAGAAAAATGTATATGATGATCAAAAATGGATTCTAAAATTCAGATTAGCAGACATCTAGTTGTCATGTGACCTAAAGTTTCTCTGGTTGCAAACCAAAAAGAAAATTCATTACACTTAGATTAACAAACAAATCTTAAAGCACAATTTCCTAACTTTGTTTTTCTCCTTGTTATCAGCCTAGGCTTCCTCGGCATTGGTGGGCATGTTAAAATATTTGGTATTCTATGCTCATCAAACTTGGGTGTCTCGCATCCTTCTTCATGGTCCGTTAAACTATTTGCATCAACAGCAACATGAACGTTATTGGTCGATCAAATCAATCTAATTACCACGACATCGAACTGCTCAACTGACAAAACAAATTAAAATTAAAATTAAAATAACAAAGCCATAGTGACTGCGTAGAATGTGGAGGTGAAGAAGAAGCTTTCATTGTGCTTCCTTCACACTCCCACATGAATTCATTAAAAATTATGTATGTAGAAAAAAATAATTATATTGCAGTTTTTTTGATAAAAAAATATTATTTCGTACAATGGGTTAAGTATAATCTTCAAGAATCACAATACAAATATATATTTTTCCTTGAATTAAAAATCAATATCTATTTGATTATCATTTATTCTTTGGTGTAACGGATGAGACCGAATTCAAGGAGTGGAGACTAACTTCTATTCACAATTGTGGCATGACAAGATGGACTCCTCGTTACATAATTCGCCGGTAGAAAAATAAAAACCCTTTTGTAAATAAACTGAATCATATGCAAAATTCAAGTGTAGTTTCAAACACTCATTTCTTCAAATATGATGTTGATGAACATAGTGCTAACATTAGCTAGAGACATGTCCTCGTTAGCTCTTGCGGTATCTAACTTCTATCATAAAACCTTGGGTGAAGAAGGTTTAGTGAAGAACGTGTTGGCTCATTTATATTGAAAGAGACAATTATATAATAATCATATTCAAATACCCTTTCATTCTTTATGCCTATTGGTACTCCAACTTTCTCCTACACCTGCCTAGTCAATTTGGCTTTCACAAATGGGGGTGAATTTTACGTGTAAATCCACTTTTTTGAAGCATGGCACGCAACCATAGTTGAGGGTAGATTTCCATGGTGTATCTTGCCAAGGTTATGTATTGATTATCAATGGTTCAATGCATATTTTCAAGGCATTCATATTATCCAGAACATGGTATATATTATCACATTTAGCTAGTTTAGTAATTATCGTTATGCTCAGTTACAAAGTCTAGTAGGAATCGAACGTTTTGCGTTAGACAATGGAGATACTAGATCCATCATGTATCGCTAGGGTGGAAAGATATTCTTGCACTGTTTCATAATGGAATTTGAATAGTTTTCTTCTCTTTGAATTTACATATGTTAGCACTATACAAATGGATAAGTAATGCAATTAGAATTGGAAAATCACAGTTGAGAAGAAAATTATGTTTGGAGGTGTGGAAGGTGCTTGTTACCCCCACACATACTTCCTCTTTCACACTCCCGTATGTCCACTGTGTACACAAAATTTACAAAAATAGATTATTTGTGGGTCATTTATCTTCTCATTTCAATCCACTGACATAATCCAATAAGTGTAGAGATTTCCATTGAAATACTTCAACTGTGCGACCGACTATCAATATCCCCTTCCTCTTATTAACCATTGTCGCTTGTACAATTATGTACGTGCGGGAGAATTGGCACCATCGGCACCTCCACACTCATATACCTTCGATGTGTGCACAAAAGTTATCTAAATTCGCACTTAGAAATAATTTGCACCTCCACACCAAAGGGACATCCTAATCATATGAATGTTAACTAATCTATTACGTTAATATATTGATGTAGACACAAATCATATTATCGGGGTAAATAAGCTAACAACAAACATACCCAAGAGCAAAGAGTATGATTAGAGATACAATACACAATGCTACCCTCTTCGACCCTAAAATCCTTGCCCACATTGTATGTAGGAATTTGCATGACTGCTTCATTTGGGTAATGTTGTTATAGCATCATTCAACACTCCTATATATCTTATGCTCTTTTATGGTCCTAGGCAGTCCCTTTTCCCATGCAGACTTGGCCTTATATTAAAAAATAGTATTTTAAAATCCATACACAACTTTTCCCATACAAAATCGTACACATATGTGGGTCCCATAATACTATAACTACGTGTAGAAGAGCTCATGGATAGGAGCCCATGAATAATTTTGTCCTTAGGAGTCTGATGCAGGAGCATAAGGCTTGAAGAAAAATTCGAATAATTATTCCAAAAATACAAAAAAAATATTACAAGCAAAGGAGTGGGATCCTTTAGCCATCAATTTCCATGTATTTCTAGTTAAGCATAGAGCTAGAATATAGGATTTGATCATGATGTAATAAGTTTTAGTTAGTTAGTTGTACTGGAGATTCTCAAGGAGAATGCCTCGCAGGATAGATAGGGTTAATAAATTTTTGCCTTTGAATTAGGATCTGGTTGTTAGGATGAACCAATACTTATGTAATTTTCACACTATTGTAAAGGGATTTTGACTGTTGAAGAAATTTGGCTTTCTTGGAGTGAATTCAGTAAATTGGGAAAATTTAGTTCCTATGTATGTGAATGAGAAATTTGCTATCAAATCTCGAAGGATAATCTCCTTCAAAATCTATGTGTTATTGTGAAATTCGAAGTTTAATTGGTGTTCTATGAGATTGAATGAAATTGTGTTGACTGTGTTAAATTCCGTGCTTTCTTTTTAACTGAGTTTCTCGTGAATTCTGAGTATGTGGAGCGGATGGTCGAGATCAACAGAGGAAGACCAAAGACACAGTGGCGTTAAGATTTAATTTGGACTGTTAGATCTCAGCTGAGACAGATCAACGGTGTTTGGGCGAGGAAGTTACCTGATAGTTAACGAGTAACAGTGGTTGGAGAAAACCACAAGTGGATTTCGGGCAGAGGAAAGGCTGTAAGTGGTAATTCCCCCATTAGCTCCAATTCCATACACACAGTGACACATAGCAACAAGGAGAGAGAGGGAAACCACTTATCGGATGGATTTGGAGAGCGCAAGTTAACAGGCGATATTCGTGTGAGCCGTTAGATCTTGTGGACTGAGATCGACAATTGACAAACGTGGAGCAAGTTCGAGGTCAAGGAGTTTTGTGACCATTGGATCTTGAATAGATCAATGGTGAAGAAGTTCCGACGAGTTTTTAGAAGGCGGATTTCAAATTTTATTAAACTATGGCTTGTACTACCGTCGGGTCCCGTCTAGTGGAAGTTTAGCGGAACTCCATGACTTTTGGAGAGGTATGCTAACTTAGTGGAAGCTCTAAAGTTGTCAGTGGATCACAGAGAGCCTATTGAACCAACAATTACACCTGCAAACAGAAGTAGAAGATATAATTTCATAATTTGGGAGATTAACGCTCCTTCCTGTACCCAGACCGTCGTCACACCACCTCAACCCAAATGACCATAAGAAGAAATAATTGTCGTCCCCATGCATTCATGCATTCACTTCCTTGAAGCTCGCTCTTATAAGTTGCTCTCATACCAAGGTAACCTATAGCAAGGAAGACACCATCGTTTTTCTGCACAAGAATTCCTACAGGATTGCACAGGAAAGCCTACAATATTGCACATAGGATTCCTACATGATACACAGAGACAGTTTACAGGATAGGCTGAGAGGATTTTCAGAGGCAAAAACTCTGGGGTTGACCACAGCAAACATTATGAAGAGGTAGGCTCTGTAATTACATTCCTCTTTCCAAGTAAATTGAACAAAAAATCCTCTAGTTTGAGTGAATTTGGCAGCTATGCAAGAGAATTATCCACTCAGTCATCTCAGCTTTTTACTTATGCATTTCAAAATTGTATCAACCATCTCATCTCCTAAAAACCTGACCAGCCAAGATGATAGGACGGTTTAATAAGAGGGATCCCACTAACACTATGAGAATCTAACAACACCCTCAAGTACTAGAAATCTTCACAAGGCATAATTGGATGGGATTTTTCAAAAAATTAAGGGGATATGATGATGAGGTGGCCTGAGATTTTGCTCTCTCCCTCATTACACTCACCAGAGTCCATGCCACTGTTGTGGTAAGAGGCCTCTCCATATAAATCAACTCACCCCTGAACTCATCAGTAAAGTTACCACAGTTCCCCTAGGAATACCATGGAGGAAGGAAGACAAAGGAGATAGCCAAGTTGTCAAAAGGAAATTCTTTTTAGAAGGTGAGGAATCCACTAAGAACAAAAATGAAATAAGGAGAGAAAGTTTGCCATATCCCTGGAACGAGGTAAGCTACCAACTTATCAAATACATTTCATGTGAGGGTAGGTATAGTGTGGTCTATGGCTATCATTTAGGCTTCTTGAAGAATTGAGATTTGGAGCAGAAACACCCGCTCACCACAGGCTCAACATACCCATACTTCCTGCTGCAATCACTAATAGACTCAAGCATCAAAGTGTAAGAGGGAAATTCCCAACAGTTAGCTCACCATGGGTTAATTAGAATCCTTATAGAACATGCCCTCCAAAACCTCAGAATTCCTATACAATGGTAAGTTTTCAGATACATGCGGGCAGAGGAAGACATCAAGGCTCTTACATATGGTGTTAGTCCTACTATCAATGAAGAGGAAGAGGAAGATACTGAAGTAGAGGAAGAAGAAGTAGAGTAGGAAGAAGAAGAAACGTAAGGAGATGAAGATGAGATGGAGGAAGAAGAAGATGAAACATAAGAAAATGAGGAAGATGAAGAAGAAGAGAAGAAAGAGAAGGAGGATAATGAAGAAACAGAGGAGGATGTTAAGGAGGGAACTGCTAAAGATGATGAGGATCTACAAGAGGAAGAAGAAAGGAAAGACATAGGTGAAGAAAGCAAGTATAACGATGTATACCCATGTATACCTTGCGTAGTCATCAATAAATAACAAGAAATAGTATGCTCTACCTAAGGAACTTGTCTACATAGGTCCACGAATATCAGTATGCACAAGTTCAATTATATCTTTCTTTCTCCAATTTAAGCTAGATGAAAATTCATCCCTGTGCATTTTTCCAAGTGCACAACCTTCACAATAAATATGTTCACTTCTTAAAATAGGAAGTCCATCAACCATACCTTGTTTCTACATCAATAATAAGTCATGAAGCTTGATGTGACCAAACCTTTGATGCCAAAATATTCTCTGCTATCATAGTCATTGAATTTAAAGCTTGATGTGGCATGCTTGTAAAATTCAACTTATATAGGCCTCCAACTCTTACTCCTGATGCAATCGACTTCTAATGATCCAGCAAATCCTTTACAACACAGTAAGTTTTGAAAAAATTCTACCTTTAAATTTTGATTTGTAATCATGGAGACAAAGATAAAATTCTTTTTAATACTAGACACATACCTGACATTCTAGATGCGCCTGATATTACCACTAGGAAATATCACGGGAATATCACCATATCCTTTAATATGATATGCTCTGTCATCTCCCAAGTAGATGTTAGAACCATTGCCAGTCTCCTTAAAATTTTCATACTAGTGTTTATTACATGTCATATGAGTGGATGCTCTTGAATCCACAAACCAAGTTCCATCCTCATTGGTCTTAGCAGAAAGAGCAACATCAAACACAAATAATTTAAGATCATGATTCAGATTTTCGCCAGCAAAATGTCGTGTATGCCTCATGTCTATGTTTGTTTTCATCATTCTTGTTTTTATAACAATCTCTAGCAATATGACCAATTCTGCCACAGTAAAAACACTTAATTCCTGAATCATTTTTAGCGGATGACATACTTTGAAATGGCTTTGTCTGAGATGGATCACTGCTTTTAGTCCTCCTCCTGGTTTCCCTCTAAGGAACTTTTTCTTTGCCATCAATGCATGGTCTGCATTCTGAGGCTTCAGATTCTTATGTCTCTCTTCTTCCTGCATCAAAATCCCTGTCAAGTCTTCAAAAGTGGGAGTTTTCTCCCTTGTTGCAAGCCCTGTAATGAACATTTGATAATCCTTTGTCGTGTCATTTAAGGAAATCGTGATGAGATCAGTGTTGGACACTTTCTTCCCTATGTCGCGCAAGTTGTCTCTCAATTCTTTAATCCATGAGATGAATGTAGCAACAGATTCATTCTCTTCCATTCTAATGGAGAGAATCTTACTCTTTAGAAACAATGCGTGATTTGTATTTTTTGTTTCATACAAATCCTTTAGTGTCACCGAAATCTCATTGGTGATTTTGCATTCTCGGATATGAGGGATTATATTGTCTTTTACTGACATCTTCAACAACACATTTTCTTTATTTTCCCTCTTTTCCCAATCTTGAACTGATGCATTATGGCACCTCCGACTGCAATCAGCTTTGCTTCGTCTCTGTTTGCAATTTTCTACCCACTAGAACCCTCAAGCAATGTCTGCAACTTGAACTTCCAATTGGCGTAATTTGACCCATCGAACTTATTGCTCTTATTAAGGTATATCTATGAAATGTGATTATTCATTATGACAAAACAATTTCAATAGTGCCCTGCTTTTAATTCACAAGCACCACCAGTAGCTTTCCTAATCAATAGATGCATGAATCTAATGACAGATCCATGACTCCAATCTATAGATCTAGTAATCCATCAACTAATCTACGGATCCAACACCATATCCTCCAACAATTGATCTACGAATCTAACTCTAGATCCTCCAACAGTCGATCTACGAACCTACCTCCAAATCCTCCAGCATATTATCTACGGATCCACCTCCAGATCCCCCAACAGCTCCAGATCCGGGTGCTGCAGATCCAACACTAGACAAATGGCCTTCAATATACAAAACAATGTTGGACAAGACCACTAACACAAGTAGATATGGTCTCGAGCCGCCTCTAACATGAAAAAAACACCACCGCTAGTTCACCTTGCTACAGGTTGTGCTGCCAAAAATTTCTATAAGTTTTCGGCATCAGCACGGTAGTAGCACTGATCATCGGTGCTAATCATCACACTTTCCCCGTGTACTGCCAGCGCTAATCAACACACTTTCCCCGTGTATTGCCAGCGCTAATTAGCACAACCTCTTTTTGATGGGGGTGCGCTGATTAGGTTTATTAAAAAAAATTAACACTCTATCACACACACAAAGAAACAAATTGTACCAGCATACCTCTCCTAGAGCAATTCCTCTTGTGATTCTCTTTCGCCTCCAACTTCACCTACACTCACTAGCAAAGGAGGCTTACTCGCTCTCCAATCTCAGCCACTAGGGCTCTCAACCACAAAGACTCCACTCACCACAGAGCTCCTTCTCTACGCGCTATACCATGAAAATAAATGGAAAGACAAATTAGAATGAAACTTACAAACTGAAACTAACAGTTCACAGGTGAGCCAAGCTACACTTGGAGACTGTCCAAGCTGTACCACTCTATTCCATTGATCGTAAAATCAGAAATAAATAAGTTTACATTCAATTTAGGGAGATCAAAACTATCTCCTAGAAAATAGGAACTAAGTCTAAACTAAGACACACACACACAACCGTGAAACGAACTTTCTCTATTAATTTCAACTCATATGTAAATATTTTTCCTTCATGGCTCTTTCTAGGTATTTTGAAACCAATAAAACACATTTTCCCTTCTGTGATACCATGATAAAAAATGAAAAGACAAATTAAAATGAAACTTAGAAACTAAAACTAATAGCTCACAGGTGATCCAAGCTACACTTGAAGGTTGTCCAAGCAATACTGCTCTATTCCATTGATCATAAAATCAGAAATAAATAAATTTACATTCAATTGGGGGAAATCAAAACTATCTCCTAAAAAATAAGAACTAAATCTGAACTAAGACACACAAACTTTCTTGATTAACTTTAACTCATATATAAATATTTTACCTTCATAACTCTTTCGGGGTATTTTAAAACCAATAAAACACATTTTTCCCTTACATTTTTCCATATTGTTACTGTGTTAGACTAGAGCCGCAGTAATCCTTTCTATTTCTTTCACTTTGGGTGTACGAATATTGTTTTTGTAAATATGCTCTAGTATTTAACTCTGCTTAATGGTTGGCTTTCATCGTGTAATGATAACCTCCCCACCTAGATTCAAACCCCATGACACGAAATATGGTGACAATCCTGGAAAATAGATTCCATATATGGCTATGTTGTGCTTCTTCTATACTAAAAAAAATGGCACAAAAACTAATAAATCTATTAAATGCTCAGAATTTGCACATAGATTTATGAGTTATTAACATTATAAAAGATTTTATAAAAAATCCAAATCTAAATTCCTACGTGTTTGAAATATACAATTAACAAAGATCTTTTATAAAAAAAATCCAAATCTAAATTCCTAGGTGTTCGAATATACAATTAACAAAGATCTTTTATAAAAAAATCCAAATCTAAATTCCTAGGTGTTTGAAATATACCATTAACAGAGGTCTGCGCCAATTTATTAGCTGACACAAATCGGGTACCTGTGGCACTGTAAGCACCCATTTTCCATTGATGCCTTAAAAAAGGATGACACACATATCAGGTATATGGGGCATTGTTAAAGCTTGTTCTTGGAGGTGCACAATATAAAATTTATATGTTACATGAATATAATATTAATTTTATAATTTATAATATTGTTATTGATGTTAAATATTAATTTTAAGATTTATAATAGTAAAGTTATATATATTAATATTAAGCTTAATAATATTAAGTTTTTATTATAAATTTTGTATATCAACTATATTTATTTTTGTGATTGTATATAAAAGATATTATAAGGAGGTCATCAACCCCATCCTAGAAAATCAAAAGTATTTCTCTGTTTTAACTAGCTCAAAGAAGAAAATTAATATAGCCAAGATTAGAACAAACTCTCATGAGTTTTATAGTGAAACGGGTAGTTCCTAAAACACCATGGATGGAAAGGTTCTGCCATCTCTGTGAGAATAAGAACATCTAGGATGAAAATCACTCCCTCTTAGAGTGCCCTGGGTACAACCACATTAGATCTCAGTTTCAAAATATTTGTTGCAATACTGACCTTCCTAACCTTTTACGTTGTCAAAATTACAATGAGCTTGGGGGGCTTCTCTCCAAGCTTTTTGAGCATAGGAATAAAATCTTAAATCAAACTAAATAATTCATTTCTTTAGGTCCAATAGGCCAAAGTTTGGTCTCAGTAGACGTTAACCATCATCATCATCATCATCATCATTATTAAAGTTGAACAAATATCTAAAGATTAAAAGATAATTATAAATTTTGCAGTTTTATTTGAATTTCTATTTTATTTTGTAAATTACAATTTGTTTTCATTTTAGAATTTTTATAAAATTATTTAGATAGTGTAAAAATATTTGTCCAAATAATTTGGATTTTGCCTTTTAGTTTAAACTTTTATTTTATTTTAAAATTTGTTTTCATTATAAAAAATTTATAAAATTATTTGGATGTTGTAAATGAATTTATTTTATTTATAAAATAATTAAGTTGTGTAAAAGAATTAGTAAAAATTAGTAAATGAGCCTATTATTAAAATCATTACAAATACTACAACTTATTTAAAAAAACTATTTATTTACACATACTAAACATTGAACATGGCTATATGTGGATAATTGATGTCATATGCATTAAGGTGGGCCTGGGTAGGACAATAATTGGTGTTAGATAGCAGAAAAAAATAAAAAATAAATAAATAAATAAATAAAATAAGAAGAAAAATTCTTTATAAAACGTATATTTTAACTCAAATTATTATTCTAGAATTTAGACTTCTATAATCCATATTAATTTTAGATCAATTTGTACTTCTGTAATCCATATTAGTTTTAGATCAATTTACTATTATTAATGATCCATTTGCACAATAACTACGACTACTTTTGCTTTTGCCAACACAACAGCTCCCAAAGTTCAATTTACGATGCAAAATGCACAAAGAATCGAACCTGTTACCTCTTGCAACGCTTCATTAGTCTAATTGTGACCCTTCTCCCTCTCCTTTATGACTGCTTGCACAGGGTATTTCATTACCGCTGTGAATTCCAACGTCTCAGACATATCGACCGTCTCGCCCGACTTGCATTCCCACGTGAATTCCTGAACGAGTTGGGCAACAATGAGATTTAAATGGAACATAGCCATCCCTAAGCCAGGACACTCCCTCCACCCTGCATCAAATGGCATCATCTTTATGTCCTTCGTTCCTGTCAAATCCACTTCCATACCCTCATCAACAAACCGCTCAGGGTTGAATTCCGACGGGTTTTGCCACACTCGTGGATCCATTCCTATGCCCACCACGTAGAAATTAATGGACGCGTCGGTGGGGACCTCGTAGCCAGCAAGTTTGTAGGGCTAGGTGATGCTGTGGCTAAGGACAAAGTGCCCGGGAGCATGACATCTTAGTTTCCTTCACCACGGCCTCGACGTAAGGCATCTACCGCAGGTCGACTTCCTCCACTGCCTTCTCCCTACCAGTGACGCTAACGATCTCATCATATAATCTCGCCTGTATATCTTGGTGGATAACTAGATTTGCCATTAGCCACTGCAGGGATGTCATGGTCGTGTCGGTGCCCGCATCGATGAATTCTGAACAGAGGCTCACCAGCTCGTCGTCATGGAGGCTTCGGCCATCGTCCACAATAAGATTGAACAGCATGTCCACATACCTGCCACTTACGGGAGGTGGGGTGTGATGCCCCCAATTCTTTTTTCGTTAAATTGGCCGGGTGCAGCACCGCCTAAGCAATTAACATGTTCCATTGTTATCTTACTTTATGAACTACGCCTTAACATTCATCTTCATTCATGAATAACATAACATTAATGTGCGGAATCCATTAACATTACAACATCAACAATATAGAACAGGAGGAGAACACATCACATGTAAGAACAATCTTTTATTATATAAGTATGAGAATTTACAATGACCGGGAGCTAGTCTCCACCAGCATTACAAAGTCGGGCGCCCACCCGTGCACGACCGCATGGTGGTCTCACCTTTCAACCCAACAACATACACCATACATGAGTTTTTTGTCAAGGCGGGCGGGCGTGCCCATGCACAACCCTCACCCGAGATACAACCGAAACCTATTCAAGAACTAGGCGGGTGGGCGCCCTCACACGCCCACCACCCACACCTTCAACCATTTCCAAACTTCGTGCAAACTTGTACAAACTGCCCGGCGAGCAGGCGCATAACCTGCCCCTTCGCTGCGGCTCCTTCACCTTCGTCGCACCTCCGTTCAATGATTGAAGACCGATGTGTTCGATGATGAAATTCCATCCTCCCATCGCAAATATATATGATGTCTACACGTGGAGGTCGCTCCCTCGACTGACCCTCCATTCTTCTCCCAATTGTCGCGTCCATCAAACGATACAACGCCATAGTATGGTCGGCCTGCCCATGGCTCGGGACCACCCCCCAACTCATTCCCCATTTTCCTTCACTCCTCGGTCGGCTTAACACGATGAACCACCCCAACTCTCCATATAATTGTCGAACGCCAACGTGCCCATGCATAATATACAACGCCTCATCCTTAGTCATTCCTTCGTGTTTTTTGTGACTTGGCTACTTCGCACAGTGAGAGGGTGCACCCGGTTGGTGAGCCAACCGCGGGGCATTACATCCTCCCCCACTCAAAATCGTTGTCGCCCTCGATAATCTCGACCTCCTGAGTAGCTTCCTGTCATACTTCTCAATCTTCTTCTTCCATCTCCAAAGTGAGTCCTCTGATTCCCAGCTTTCCTCCTCTGGACCATTCTTCCATATGACAAGAAATTCCCGTTTCATGTGGCAACCAATTCCTATAGTTTCGAAGCTGAAAATCTTCTCCAACTCCAAATCTGGCTTGTCCATAATCCCAGCTGGTCCTCTCGGTAGTTCAGCTCTCTCTAGATGATCAGCATCAAGTATACATCTCTTTAACTGACTCATGTGAAAAACCGGATGCTTCATGTGCATATGGTGCGGAAACTCCAGCTCAAGCAACTTCCCCCACTCTCTTCTTCACTCGGAATGGTCCCTCATATTTCCGTATCAATTTACTCACAATCCCCTTAGGTGGCTAAAACTGCTTCCCTGTAATCCTGAGAAACATCATATCTCCCACACTAAAGTGTACATCCCTTCTTCCTCTATCATCCCATTTCTTCATTCTCCTTGCAGCTTCGTGCAAGCGCAACCCTGCCAGCTCCAAGGTCTCATCCCAAGCCTTCATGAAATTCTTCGCATGAGGACTTCTCAACAAACCTCCTGTCACTACGGTATGCGGTGTGACTGGCATCTATCCCTTCACCAACTCAAATGGACTGTACCCTGTAGCAGAACTCTTTTGAATATTGTAGCTACACTAAGCAATATCCAAGAGTTCAGGCCAATTCTTCTGATCAACCGTCACATAATGTCTCAAGTAATCCTCCAGCAACGCGTTGATCCTCTCGGTCTGTCCATCTATCTGCAGATGGTAACTCGAACTCATCAAGAACTCTGTCCCAACTAACTTGAACAATGTGGTCCAAAATCTGCCCATAAATCATGGATCTCCGTCCGACATGATGCTTAATGGAATCCCCCAATACTTCACTATGTTCTTAAAGAACAAATCCGTAGTCCACTTGGCTCCACAAGGCATCTTTGTTGGAACAAAGACAACATACTTCGAAAAACGATCAACCACGACCATTATCCCATTATACCCCTGAACCTGAGGAAACAGAGCGATGAAGTCCATCGAGACACTCATCCATGGTCTCTCAGGAATCGGTAAAGGCTGCAACAGACCTCCTTACCTCTGAGTATCCGATTTGTCCTGCTGAAAAATGATGCATGTATGTACATACTCCGGCATATTCTCCCAAAAGAATCCTCTCTCCAACAATGACAAAGAACGATGCTGCCCTGGGTGGCCAGCCCATGGTGAGTTGTGGCACTCCTTCAAAAGGTGCCTCCTGAGTCTAGATGACTTTGGAACATAGAGTCAGTTTCCAAAGAACGAGAACCCGTCTCATAGAAATAACTTTCTTGTCTTCCCCTCCTTTATCTGCTTCACTATATTATGCGCCAAAGTATCAGTTTCAACATTTTCCTTAAGCTTATTCTACATCTCTTTTGACATCTGAATTCGACTCCTACTCCTTTCTTCCCGGTCTTCTCCTTCCAATGCTGCAAGTTATCCCTTCCTACTAAGGGCATCTGCTACCGCATTGTGTCTCCCCGGTCTATACTCGATAATCATGTCGAATTCTGCCAAGAAGTCCTGCCAATGAGCTTGCTTCGCAGAAAGCTTCGGTTGTGATAAAAAATAACTTGCTGCAATGTTGTTAGTGTTGACAACAAACAGCTTCCTAATCAGGTAATGCCTCCATACATGAAGACAGTGAATGATTATAGTCATCTCGTTCTCATAAACTGGATACCTCCGTTCTCTATCCTGCAACTTCTGACTCTCGTACGCCACCAGATGCCCATCCCGCATAAGAACCCCTCCTATGGCAAAATTTGAAGCATCAGTGTGTACCTCAAATGGTCTCTCAAAGTCCGACAACTTCAGTATCAGTGTTGTAACCATCCTCTTCTTCAAGTCATCAAATGCCTTCTGACATTTATCCATCCAACTCCATCTCTTGTCTTTCTTTAATAGGTCTGTCAATGATGATGTTACCTTGGAGTACCCCTCTACAAACTTCCGTTGGTAGTTGGTCATGCCCAAAAACACCCTCATCTCATGGACATTCTTTAGTTCAACCCAGTCCTCGATCGCCTTCACTCTACTCGGCTCCCTCCGTATGTACCCTTGACCAACTATATGCCCAAGGAACGGAATCTCGGTCTGAGCGAACACAAACTTAGACTTCTTCAAGAACAACTGATTTGCCCTTTGTACCTCAAACACCATCGCCAAGTGCTTCTTATGATCCTCCATGTTGTCACTGTACACCACTATATCATCCAAGTACACTACTACAAACGAATCTAAGTATGGTCGTAGGACATCATTCATCAAAGTGCAAAACGTAGCAGGAGCATTGCACAACCCGAATGGCATAACAAGGAACTCAAAGCTACCATACCTTGTTACTATCGCGGTCTTCTTCTCGTCTCCTTCAGCTATCCGTACCTAATAATACCCATGCCTCAAGTCCAGCTTGGAAAACACTCGGGCTTTCTCAAGCTTGTCAAAGCAATCAGCAGCCAATGGAAAAGGATACCTATTTCTTACCATCTGCTTGTTCAATGCACGATAATCACAGCACATTCGTAGCTCATTCGAATCCTTCTTCTGCTAGAACAATACCAGAGCTCGATAGGGGGACCTTGAAGGTCTGATGAAACCTACATCAGCTAACTCCTTTAGCTGTCGTTTCAATTCCTCCAACTCAGGTCCTGACAACCGATAAGGTGCTTTAGCCGGGGGTTTCTTTCCTGGCTCAAGCTCAATGCTATGGTCCACTGGACGCCTTGGTGGAAACTTCTTTGGTAGCTCATCAGGCATCAAATCCACATATTTGGTCAGTACCTCAGAAATCTCGACTGGAACAGGCATTCCCACTCCATCACCTTCGACTCCCTTGAACATCACCGCATATGTCTCCATATCTGACTCCTTCATAGCCTTCTCTAAACTTAGTGCAGAAACATGTTGCACCTTGACTTCCCTCCTTTGCCTATGAGTGGGCAAAGTCCAAGTCTGTGACTGTCCAACCAACACCACCTCATCACAGAAGGGGACAACAATTGCCTTGTTGTCCTTCAAGAAATCTAGCCCCAATATCATATCGAAGTCGTTCATCTCCATCACTTTGAAGTCCAACTGACCCTTCCAGTCTTTTATCTACACAGGCACTTCGTGTGCCAAACCTACCAATTTAGCTCTAGAGTTCACTACCTTGACTTCCACATTTGATGGGAAGATCATCAGTCCAACCTCTTTTGCCAACCATGTCGTCATGAATTTATGAGTGGCCCCCATGTCCATTAGAGCTTGAATGGTCTTGCCATGCACCATAAAGTCCACGAAACCCATACTATTAATCCATGATTTCTCCATAACTTTTCCCTGCATACATGTCTATTCTCTACTTTCGTCAAGCTTCTTCAACCCTGAATCAGCTTCACCTGTCATGAGCAACCCTGCTCTGATACCACCTATCACGCCCTCAATTCTTTTTTCATTTGCGACACTGCCTAAGCAATTAACATGTTCCATTGTTATCTTACTTTGCGAACTACACCTTAACATTCATCTTCATTCATGAATAACATAACATTAATGTGCGGAATCCATTAACATTACAACATCAACAATATAGAACAGCAGGAGAACACATCACATGTAAGAATAATATTTTATTATATAAGTACGAGAATTTACAATAACTGGGAGCTAGGCTCCACCGGCATTACAAAGTTGGGCGCCCACCCGTGCACGACCGCATGGTGGTCTCACCCTTCAACCCAACAACATACACCATACACGAGTTTTTTGTCAAGGTGGGCGGGCACGCCTATGCACGACCCTCACCCGAGATACAACCGAAACCCGTTCAAGAACTAGGAGGGTGGGCGCCCTCACACGCCCACCACCCGCACCTTCAGCCATTTCAAAACTTCATGCAAACTTCTGCAAACCACCCGACCATTGGGCACATAGCTTGTGCCTTCGCTGCGGCTCCTTCAACTTCCTCGCACTTTCGTTCAATGATTGAAGACCGATGTGTTCGATGATGAAATGTTATCCTCCCATCGCAAATATATATGATGTCTACGTGTGGAGGTCGTGCCCTTAGCCGACCCTCCATCCTTCTCCCAACCGCCGCGTACATTAAACAATACAACGCCATAGTATGGTTAGCCCACCCATGGTGCGGGACTGCCCCCCAACTCATTCCACGTTTGCCTTCGCTCCTCGATTGGATTAACACGACGAGCTTCCCCAAATCACCATATAAGTGTGGAACGCCAACCTGCCCATGCATAATATACAACGCCTCATCCTTGGTTGTTCCTTCATGTTTTTCGTGACTTGGCTACTTCACATGGTGAGAGGGTGCACCCAGTTAGTGAGCCAACCGCAAGGCATTACATGGGGTATCGTGGCGTTGGTTTATGAGGGTGAGCAGGGCTCCCCACTGCCTCTGAAAGATCTCCGACATCCGCGCCCGGCGCCGCCGGTTGAGGAACACCGCAATCGCTAAGGCGACATCCAGACCTCCATCTGTCTGGAGAAACTCCCGCATGACGCTCTGCACAGATATGACCGTCTCATCGTCCGGTTTGCTGCCGAAGCACATCCACAGGAGGATGCTGAAGACCGCGGTTCGGAGCTACTCCACAACGCTCACCACTCCCCTGTTGCGAGCCACTTCATTCCTCAGGTTTTCCACCAGATGGCCAATGCCCCATTCCCTCACCTTCCCGAAGGCCTTCATCGTTGAAGGGCTCAGGGCTTCGCTAACCAGATTCCTACGAAGGCTCCGCCAAAACTGCCCGTATGTGGCAGAATTGATGTTGGCTCTGATGATTTTCTGTGTCCCACAGGAGGGTGGCCGGTCAGCAAAGACAGAGCCCTTCTGTATGAGTGCCTCATGGGCAATCTCGCAGTTGGTGATCATCACCACAGGGTGGGAACCGATCCACAGGATGAATATTGGACAGTATCTCTCATGGAATTACTTCACTGACCTCTTGAACCCACCGAGGGAAAATCCAATCTGGAGGAGGTTCCCTACAATTGGCAATGTTAGCGAGCCTAGCTTCCTATAACGCCAGACCCTCCAGAGAACTAGTCAGAGGAAGATTAAGGAAATTAAGAGAAGCAGAAGAGTCTGGAGAGACACATTGAGTCCAAGCGGAATCGCCATGGAAATTCGTATGCAAGGGTGTCCTCCAATGACTGATATGCGCAAAGTTTTATAACCTTTAAGATGACGGGAATCCTTATCTTGATTGCATTGCAGATTCCGAGATCCCAAAGGGCATGGTTGACTTTGATCCATGCCCGTGGGATGCATCATGCCGGTATCTGCAATCTCAAGAACGAAACTCCAAAATGTCAGTCGTGCCGTCATTGACAGTAACTTATTGTCGCCATTGCCACGCGTTTAACGGGTTGCCATGATTACAATACGTTCAATGAGACATCATTACAACATGTTTGACTAGATGAAATTGCCTGGGGTGCGGAGATATTATTTCCAAGCCGAAGCGACCCGTTCTCTAAGGGAAAGAGTCTATGAGATTACTCAGGGTTAGAAGTATATTATTTTTTCAGCCAAATGCATTGTTTTAAAGGAAGGCCTCTTTCAATTTTTCATCATTTGTGTGTAGTAATCAAAGAGCTATTACCTGTTCTTTGTCCGCTCATTCTTTTGAGGGGAGACTAGATGAGATTAGTGAAGGGTAGAAAGATATTATTTTTCAGCGTAAGGCATTGTTTTAAACGAAGGTTTTTTTTCAATTTTTCTTGTTTTGTTGCATGGAGAAGCTTATTTTACAGCCAAGTGTGATGTGTAATTCTGCCTGTCTATCATCAAAATTGAAATTTTTCTCATGTCCACCTAAATATAAATTCTAAATTTAAAAAGAAAAAAAAAAAATATAAAAACAACCAAGTATGATGTGTTAAAAAAAAAAAAAAAATAACTATAAAAAATATTTCAATAATGTCGGTTCATAGAAACAAATTTCATGCAAAGAAATTGGGTCCCTCTAGGCTCATGTTAGATCCATATTGAAGATAGATCTATGCTAGTGTGTTGTAAACAAAGAGTTGTTAACTGTCGTTTGTCCGCAACGAATAAATGCCGCAATGAATAAATGACTGTAACTTGTTGAGGTGCTTTCATGTGCCATGGTACATTACAACACTGCTCATATCATATCTTAGTGGTCTTATTATACCTTCCCGCGACATGGTATATAGCGGTCGATATCGCTCCGAGTTTTCACCTAAACAAAAAGTTGAATATAGAGTTTTTTGCATTCATATCCTTTGAAACAAAATATTCCTATCTGATATTGACAACCTAGCTTATACACTTCAGAATCTTATTACCAATGGTATTTCATTTTTTTTTAGTAAACTTAGGACATAGATCAGGACATCAATCAAAATTGGATTAGTGAAGTTAATTACTACTAGTTTTCAAGCTAACATTAAAGCATAACATTTTCATAACATTTTATGTCGACTACTTTGGGCATATAATTGGTATGCTTTGCAACATGATAAGTATTGTTGTCATCTACCCCCTGCATGTGTATGTAGTTGTTCGCATTTTAGGAGGATAGTGACTAGTGACAAGGCCATGATTATCGTTAATTACAAAGGCGAGGGGAAGGAATTTCTTGCAGAAGATACACTGCAGAACAAATCTCATCCATGGTGTTAATGAAGATGAAGGAGATTGTAAAGGCTCATCCATGGTGTTGTTCAAGATGAGGAAGATTGCAGAGGCTTACTTTGGTGTCACAATAAAGAATGTCATCATTATTGTTTCTGCATATTTCAATGACTCACAGAGATAAGCTACCAAGGATCTAACATCATTGTTAGGTTGAATGTGATGGGTTAAAAAGCCCTCATGCTAGTTGAGTTGGGTTGCAATATGTAAGTTGGAAGCAAGATAGATTGTGAAATTTGGACTGTGTTGTTGATCCAGGTGGATGTTGGTAGCCACCCACCTATCCCACTTGGACCCCCACAACTGTCTCTTTTAGTTTTTCAGTTTCCACCATTGTAGCACAATTTACTTTTTTTAGCAGTTTTTCGAGTCCTAAACTTCTCGAGTCGTTTTGAGGCCCTAAATGATTTTTTTTGGAAATCTTGGAGTAGCATGGGTCCATTGACTAATGTTGCTCTTCCCAAAGTTGTAGTGCTCGGACATATATTTCTAACAAGCTATTGTACGCATCAAACGAAGATCGGGTGCCAAAGTTACAACCTGGGGAAGTTGATGTACCAACTTACCCAAAACGGGGCCCACAATTTGGCGTTTCATCTTCTAGGGTTAGGCTTTGGGATGTTAAGGGTTTTCTAGTGTTTCTCAACAATAAATAGGCCTTCGAGCCTCATTGTAACACAGTTCAAAGGCATGTAGCTACCACATCTCTTCTCAGAGATAAGCTACCATCGCCCTAGTTGGTTTATTTCAATTTCTATTTGTAAGCATATTTCAGTATTTTACATTAATGAAATGAGGTATTATTTCCACTGCATCTCTGTGTTTATGTTTATCTCTGTAATTTGTTGTGTTCCTGTTTAAATCTGGATCATTGGTATCGGAGCGGTCTGCTTTTTCTCTATTTTTCTTTGCATGTCCCCAACGAGGTCGGGATATAAGGAGTTGGGGCTTGAACTAGTGAACCTTTTCAAGACCAGCCTCGCAAATCCCGACGGCCTCCCATGGTGGATGAAAATAAAGATGAGGGGGTAGGAGATCCTATCAAAATCTTGCTCGAAGAAGCCCTCGAGCGACAAAGGAATGCGATGATGGACAACTTTGCCCAGATCCTTTAGCGGTTACCTAGAGGCAACACATCGGCTTCCAACAGCCACACTAGAAACGCCACACCCTTTAAGGTAGAAGTTAATTTTGAAATCCCCATCTTCAAGGGTCAATTAGACGCAAATGCTGTAGATAAATGGTTAAGTCTGCTAGATGGGTATTTTTCTGTTCATGAATTTTCTAGTCGGGAAAAGATTATTTTCGCTCTTCTCAAAGTAGCCCCCCACATCAAGGACTGGTGGGAAACCTACTGTGAGCAGAAGGATGAAAGTACAAGCTCACTATTTTCAGCCGTACCCACTTGTTCATTCCGAGATGCCATCAAGGAGAAGTACCACCCTATCAAAAGCTATGAGGACAAATACATAAAGTGGACCATGCTGGGACAAGGAAGGGACCAAGATGTGCCGGAGTTCACAAACATTTTTCATACCCTTTCCACACAGTTGGGTATCAAGGACTCTGAGTTGCATTTGGCACTCAAATACTGCGGCTGCCTACACAGGTACATCCAGGAAGAGATGGAGTTCCTGAACATCTCCTTGCTCGGCACGGCATACCGATACGCTGTCAAAATCAAGCAGAAGTTAAAACGAAAGAAGCGAGGCTTTGGATCTGCAAATCTAAAAACCAAAGGACAAAGCCAAGGCAGGGTGACCCAAGACAACCCATCGAAGCTGCAAGAAAAGAAAAACACCACGAAGTCGAAGAAGGACATGGGAAATTGGTGTGAGTTCCATAAGAGCCCCACTCATAACACAAGTGAGTGTTGGACAAAGCAGTCGCTCGTGGTTGAGTTGATGGCTTCCGTCAGATGCATGTTCTGACCCTGAGTCAGAACCCGACAAGGGGAATGGAAAAGGGAAGTAGATCATTGACGCGGAGCCCAACGCCACTGTTTCCACCGCTAAGATCCAGAAGAATGAGCCCGAAGATCTAGAGGAGGGGGAGCATCTTTTCCACTCACAGATGTGGGTGAAGGGTTCACCGCTGCAATTCATTATCGACAGTGACAACCAAAAGAACCTCATTTCAGCAGAGGTTATGAAACGGTTGGGCCTACCAACTACACCACACCTGCAGCCGTACAGTATCAGGTGGCTTCACCAAGGACGAGATCTTGGAGTTTGCCAGCAGTGTCGCCTTCCCTACAACATCAAACCCTTCACAGATGAGGTATTGTGTGATGTTACACCTCTGCATGTTTGTGATATATTATTAGGCTAGCCATACTTGTGGAGGCACTATGTTGTGTATGATTCAAGGCCTCGTGTTGTTATTATTTCTTTGGGTAACTCATTATACAAGATACCGGAGGTAGCCCCACCTACCGCCACCTCTTTGATCGCTACTAAGAAAGGTAGCAAGCTCATCTCACATACTAGGAAATTTATTTTCTGTCTGGTTCACTCCCAAAGTAAGGGGAAGATCGTTGCCACATCCATGACCCCCATGAAGGGTTCCTCCATGCAGCAGCAGCAAAAAAGGGATACAGTCATGACAAAACATAGGAACAACTTCTCCTCACCCATAGGGGTACCACACAAGTTTCAGGTGGGCGAAAAAGTTTGGTAACATCTGCAGAAAGAACGCCTCACAAGAGTCCATCAGAAGCTTAGACCACTCTGACATGGTCCTTACAGCATTACCAAGGTTGTGGGAAAGAATGCTTTGGAGCATAGTATTCCCTCATTCCTTCACCTGCACCAAGTGTTCAATGTGTACCGCCCTCGACCATGCTTCCCAACATTACTGGACACATTAGAGATTGCAGAATAGCTCACCAGGGACCAAGTTCAGCAGATAGAGGAACTCAATGCAATGGGGACCATTTCTTCCTAATGGGGGAGGAATGATCCAGGTGGATGTTGGTGGCCACCCACCTATCCCATTTGGACCCCCATAACTGTCTCTTTCAATTTTTCAGTTTCCATAATTGTAGCACAATTTACTATTTTTAGTAGTTTTTTGGGTCCTAAACTTTCAGAGTCGTTTTGAGGCCCTAAACGATGTTTTTTGAGAACTCTGGGAGCAACATGGGTCCATGGATTGATGTTTCTCTACCCAAAGTTGTAGTGCATGGATAGATCTTTCTAACGAGCTATTGTACACATCAAACGAAGATCGGGTGCCAAAGTTACGACCTCGGGAAGTTGATGTACCAACTTACCCAAAACGGGGCCCATAATTTGGCGTTTCATCTTCTAGGGTTAGGTTTTGGGATGTTAATGGTTTTCTAGTGTTTCTCAACAATAAATAGGCCTTCGAGTCTCATTGTAACACAGTTCAGAGGCATGTAGCCACCACATCTCTTCTCAGAGATAAACTACCATCGCCCTAATTGGTTTATTTCCATTTCTGTTTGTAAGCATATTTCAGTATTTTACATTAATGAAATGAAGTATGAAGCTACTCAGGGTGCCGATATAATTGATTGACCAAAGGGATTTAGGTCAGTGCCATCTTTGTCCCTTACTTATGGGTTAAGGGAAATTGCTTGTTTAAAGCTTCTAGGGTAATCACTTCTAACTATAGGACATTGTTGTATCTTGCAGACAACACAAATTAGATCATTAAACAAGTGCACATATGAGGTCAATAAAGAAACACATGCGTAAATTATATGTGATGGTTTATCTAAGGGATGCATTGTCAACCTTTACAAATTAAGAAACACCTTAAAAAATGAAGCACAAACAATCAAGTGAGAATAAAAAAAATCCCTTTTTGGTTCACAGATATATGGTTCAAGGTCAAGAGCTACCTCTCTCTGCTCATGCTACACTTACTTCTTCCTCTACAATTGTTGGGTCAATTCCATCTAGAAAAGGTGTTGCTCTTGCTTTTAATATTGCCACAATCTCTATGTTCTTCCAAGGGCTTTGGTCATTAATTTCGTTTTAAGCGCATCCCTGTAAGATATATCTAAAAGCCTAAAATAAACCTATGGGTTTTCCGTTTACAAGTGGAGTTATTCAATATTTGTTGATAAAGGCTCCAAATTAGAAAGGGTATCATGTTAACTACATTGAATAGTTGGTATCTGTACTAGCTAGGGTCTCATATCTATCATTGAACCCTGAGAAAAAGAACATATTCAAAGTAACGAATTTGAAAACCACTACAAACTCGAAATAGTGTTGGCCTAGAATCTATGCAATATAAAAGGTAAACAAACATAAAGCTCTCGTATCTATCATTGAACGTCGAGCAAAAGAACATATTCAACGTAATGAATTTGAAAACCACTAGGAACTTGAAATAGTGTTGGCATAGAATCTATGCAATAGAACAAATAAACAAACATGAAGTTGTCTCAATGATTTTTCAACATACATCTTTGCTAATTGTTTTAGCGACTCACTGGTTTTGTACTTCAAGGTTGGGGTATTGGGGAGATTTATAAAGAAAAATTCTCCATCAGTTATTTAGGGTCAGTTAGATTTAATACTTTTTGAGAGATATTTATCTTATTCGAAAGCTAAGCACGAGTTTAATATCAAAATTTCCAACTCAAAGTTACATCATCCATGTGCTATAGATGTTCTATTATTTGATCATATGTTAGATTCTGGTGAAACAAATCATGGGTGCTCAAGTTGTGCAACTGAGGAATTGGAACGAGAAATTGTCACTAACCATGCTAGTGACTTTGAACCCATGCATAATGCCAACCATTCTAAGGATACCTTAAGGACTTTTTGTCACCATATGTGCCAATATTCTATGAGGCAAGTGGGGAAAATTTAAGGATGGAAATTATATTGAAGTTTTAAAATATTAGCAAATATCACTAGTCCCTAATATGGATATGTTGATGCCTCGAAAATCATTGCATCAACATCGGGGGATAACCACCCGGTCCGGACCTTAATACAACTCCTTTTCCGTTTGGGATGGTGGCTCCGACTGGATATAATGGGACCAGTTTCCCAGTGATGAATAAAAAGGGATGGATGAGTGACTGGTTTTCTAATAAGTGATAATGGATGAATGACTTAATCTAAAAAGCGAAAATACAAACAACTATTCTATCCCGGGAAGCTTCTATTCTTAAGTGCAACGTTTGATGACCTCTATTCATCAATAGGCATGTAGATGACTCTATTCAATAAGCATAGACATTCATTCATATAATAATTGCTTTGTTCAAATAGTTGAACAAAATAATTAATAAAACATTGTTACACTTATCTTTTTATATTACTGATACATGTATGATTAGAAGAAAAGCACGCTGTAAACATCCAATAGTGGAAAGTATAAAGAATGTTGTTAAAACACATGCATATATTCAATAATAGCAAGAATGATCAAATAACAACTCACATAAAAAGAATGAATTCAGACATAGATAGTAGTACCATATGAGTTGCAAATCATTCCCAACATCAATTGCAATTTGAATTCCTTCTTTCGACTCAGAGATACTTTTAAATAAAGGCAGTAGTGCACATCCACATAAAAGCTTCGTTATCAAAATTGGAATAATTGGTCCAGTATTTATAAAAAAATATACTTGAAGTACAGTAGTGCAACTTCAGGTTTAAGTCATATACAAAAACTTAGGACCCTTTCTAAATACATGAAAGGGCCTATAAATACTTAATTAAACTAACTAACTAAAAAATTAAAATGCTACTAAATTGGTATAACTTGATCTTGAATATCTCCCCCACAACAATCTGGTATTCGGCAGCATGATTCATCACTCTGGCTGTTTGCCTTTTGACCTGAGTTGGTATATCGATAGCATCGGTTCCACTTCTTGAGGGCGGCTGAGACGAGAATTGAGTTGAGCCGTATAGGTGGCATCATGTATATTGGGAATGATACACCCGATTGCATCTGTTAGGCACTTGAGGGCGGCTCTCTGGCTGTATGGTTTTACTAGGAACAACCAATAGGTGTCCCACGTTAAGCTTTTAATACTTGTGATCAATCTCCCATTATTTTCCAGCTCTTGATAACATGATTGCTCCAATGTTTTTGCCGATAGTAATTTACCCGAGGACTCACGCTTGTGTTTCGCGGGGTTCTGTCTCCATTCCCGTATAGGTGCTAATTCAGTTTCATTTTCATCTTTGAACTTCTCCAGAAATTCTTTGTTATACTTCTTCTCTGGTTTTGGCAAATGGTACATTTGTCTCAAATCATTGGGTTGAAATGAACCGAAGACTCTCCCGTCGATAGTGCAAAATGTTCTGTTTGTAATTGGGATTTCCTCAACTGCCCACCTTACTACATCTGTGTATGGAAGAATTTGCTCTCGAGCCGCTATCCGATGTAAGTAAGAATCAGCCAAATCCTTTAGGGTAGCCTCGGACTTTTGGTTCGAGCCTGCTGTAGCTTGTACTGATGTTTCTTGAGGTTCTTCGGCTTCATCTAGATTATAGATGCTCTGCCAACTAGTATTACCGAGACCAAGACATGTAGTGTCTGAGATTAATCCTTTTTTACTTGGTCCTGGATCGGCAGTATGTTGTCCTGTTACTGCGGAAGCTGAAGTTGTTCCAAATTTCTTAGACTTCTTCTGCATTTGGCCTAAATTCGTTGCTTTGGAGGAGCTCTGCACGGGAGATAAAATGAACGTAATGTAGAGAATAGGTGGCGCAAACCAAGTATGAAAGGGTTATATCAATCAATGAATAATGGAGGATTAATATAAGACTGCCGTGGATATAATCTCTGAAGAGATTTTAGCATAACTGCTCCATTAATTGGCCGTTTAAACCTTTCAATCATTTAAATGCTCATCATATCATTTATTCGCCAAATAGTTCATTTAAGCGTGGCTTTGATTTTTTGGCAGTTGATCACAAGTGAATCACTATCGGGAAGAGAAAGGCTTTTAATAATAATTTAACACAATATACCCAAGCCTTATCGACCCTTTTTGAAAGTCGTGCTTAGCTTTATCGCAATCGAAGATCGGAGGAATGCTTGAGTAGTTATATTGGTGTCATTGCGGAATCCCCGATCGCTGATAGCGATATCGCATCAGAGCAAAGAGAGGGGCCTTTTGTTACGATTGCTTACCTTCCCGATATCTGATAGTTATTCGTGCTTGTCGCATCGAGGAAAACCAATGGGTCTTTTGTTACGCATCCTTTGTTATTGCGATATGCGATCTTGCGATCGCTTTATCGCAATAATAGAGAATTATTCATTTTTTATTATAAGACCGATTATATGTTGTCTCAAAAGGTTTATAATGTTTTGTTTCTTTTCGGACCTTTTGAGGGGTGATAAGTTGATACCAATTTTATCTAAAACGGACCCATTTCATATTATAGTTTTGAAGATAAAAATTTATGAAATGGGGTGTTGTTGTACGGCACAACAATTGGCGATTCGCTGGGAGAAACAGTTATCTCTGAGAAATATTGAAATACTTAGACTTTCTTTATATAGAAATCTTATCAAAGAGGAAAATTCTAATATAACTAGGTATACATACATTCTGAATATAATAAGAGCTATTTTTGCTAATTTATTCTCTTGTTAAAATTAAATACATTCTAAGTTTTAAATTGGCTTCTATTGGTTGATAATGATAAAACAAAAAACCTTTCCAACTTAGCCTTTTTAATTGACTCTTTTGTCATAGGTAGAGCCTCTGCTGCCAGCAAACATTCATAGTTTCGACTGGGATACCTTTTAACCATCTGACTGTCCATTATCCCATCCAATTCAGAGTATGATTAAAAGAATGAATTCAAAATATGCTTTCATATTTTGTATTTCCTTTTCTTTTCTACTATTTTGTAAGATAAAAATCCATTGTCCTGGTTTGTTGGCCAACTGTTTGACAATGCCATTCACTGGTTGTAATCTAACCAAACAAGCTGGCTCGTGATGAGACCCCTTGTCTTATGATTATAAGCCATTACCCTGTTTTGGTATGCAGTGTTGGTAAAGTCGGTTAAACTATTTCCCAATGATCATGGTAAGCAGGCTTGTAATAAGACCCCTTATCTTTTATATCAAATATTTTAGAATTACACTCTGAGTAATCATAAACTTGGATGAATGGGATGGACAATTTTCTCCTTAAGAGAGAATGGATGACAGGGTAAGAGTTGAAGATGCTAAGATTGAATTAGCTTTTGTTTTGATATTGATAACCCTTTTTATGGCCATTTTGAAAACATTAAAATGATTCACAGTAGTTCTAAATCTTGAGAAGATTTCACAAAAATGAAATGGGGTTTCAGAATGTGAATATACCTAGTTTCCTAGAAATTGTCCCTTTTGTTTAAGGCTTCTATTTTAAAAGTAAATATCAAAACTACTTCTTTTGAGCAACTTTTCAGTATAGCAAAGGCCAATGGAAGATATCTTACAACTTTATTTCATAATAATCCTAAAAACTACAAATTCTACTGAAATTTAAAAAGGCGAAGGGGTTACCTCCTCAATTGAAGAATTTCTTTAAGATGAGGCCATTAACAGGAAGAGAATCCCTCTTTCCTGATAGATCTTGTAATATGAATGTCGAATGGCCTATCTTCTCATTGATCTGAAATGGTCCAAGCCACATATTTTGGAACTTGGTGTGTTTACCTTTATCCTCATGGGCTTTGTCCCATTTCAGAACTAAATCACCAACCTGCAACTGTTTAGAACTAGACGAAGCTGAATCAAATGATGACTTGATTATCTGCTGATGTTTAGCATGAGTAATTTTGGCCTTTTATCTTTCCTCTTCTAATTTCAAAATTTGATCATGTCTGAGTTGGATAGAAGAAGAGGGGCTTTCTTCAATAAACTGAACTAGGGCTAGAGAAGGAAGCACTAGGTTGGTCGGTAATACTGCTTCTTTCCCATATACAAGATTGAATGGAGAAGTACCTATGGAGGCCTTTCGTGTTATTCTATCAGCCCATAGTGCGAATATTAAAGATTTGTGCCAGTTTTTATGATTTTGTTCAATAGTTCACTTAATGATTTTGAGTAGATTTTTATTGGTAGACTCTGCTAGACCATTACCCTGTGGATAGTAATTTGCAGAATATTTCAATTTAAATCCTCTTTTAATGGCAAACTCAAACATGGAATTTCCAAAGAAATAAGATGCATTATCAAAAACAAGAGCATTTGGGACACCAAACCTAGTAATGATGAATTGATCTATAAATTCTATAATTCCTTCAGAGTTTGTTGTCTTTAATGGAATTGCACTTGGTAAAGTAATCAGTAGCAGTAAGGATATACTTATGTTGTTTGGAGGACTGTGGAGTTATTTCCCCAATGATATCTAATCCCCATTGTTCAAAAGGTTGATCAATGTTGATTGGTTGCAAAGGGAAAGCTAGTTTTCTTTGTCTCCCACTGGAGATTTGACAACTTCGGCATTTCCTTACATATTCGTGAGTATCTCTGAATAAGGTGGGCCAATAATATCCAACATGAATGATTTTGTGAGCTGTTGTGTCAGCTCCAAAATGTCCTCTGGCTGGTCCATCATGTAGCTCCTGCAAAACCTTTTGTGCTTCAGGTTTTTCCAGGCATCTTAATAAAACTGAATCATAATTTTGCCTAAAAAGTACATTATCAATGATTATGAAGTTTTTTGCCTTTAATATAATGGCTCGTTTGTTTTTATAAGAAAGATTAGGAGGTGCATATCCATTTTTCAAATAAAAGATTAAATCTTCATATTGAGATTCAGAATTGGTGATACTTATATGGTTGATTTCTTCAATATGTTCTGTATCACCTAATTCTGAAATGTTGGATACGCCTGCTAATAACCTGCAAAAACCTTGACCTATAACAATCTTTGCTGGCTTGATTTCCAAGTTATGTTCTTGAAGTGCTGTAATCCAATTTGCTCTTTTCTCACCTAATTCCCTTTGGATCAGTAATTGCCTTACTGCAAAAAAAGGAACTATAACTTTTGTATGGGCTTTTAAAAGGAAGGGTCTGTAATGTTTGATAACTTTATACACATCAAAGGCTTGTTTTTCAACTTCAGAATAATTTAGTTCTGCACCCTGAAAATTTGAACTAAAAAATGAAATCGGTGCTTCCAAGTTGTGATCATTAATCTGAGTGAGTACTGCTGCATAAGATGAATCGGACGTGATAGTGTACAATATGAAATGATTAGAAAAATTAGGAGTGTTTAAAGCGGGGGCATTGATTATTGATTGTTTGATTAAATCAAATGCTTCGTTTTCCACAAGTCCCCATCTAAACACTGAATTTTTCTTAATCATGGTTTGTAATGGTAAAATGATGTGAGAAAAATCGGGAACAAATCTTTTGACAAAGTTGATTTGACCTAAAAATGACTGCATGGATTTTTTGTTGTGAGGAAATGGAATTTAAGAAATTTCTTTAATCCTATCAGGATCAATATAAATACCATCTTTGGAAACGATAAAGCCCAAGAGCTTTCCTTGATTTAGAGCAAAGAAGGATTTTTTGGGATTGAGTGAAATACCATACTTCAAAGATTTGATTCAAATCATGTAAATGGTTGGATCTCTTTTTAGAAAATACAGTAATGTCATCTAAATAGCCGACATTTGTTTTGTTGATCAACCCTTTGAAGGCTATATCCATTGCTCTTTGGAATGTAGCTCCTGCGTTAATAAGTCCAAAAGGCATTTTCTGATAAGCATAAGTACCCCATTTTGTTCTGAAAGTAGTTTTGAGTCTGTCATCAGGATGGACCAAAATTTGGTTGTATCCTGAAAAACCATCTAAAAAGGACATTAGCTCAGAACCTGCTACTAAATGGAGTGTAGGTAATGGGAAATTATCTTTTTGGCTCGCCTTGTTCAGATTTTTGAAATCTATACAAATCCTGATGTCGCCATTTTTCTTCCTAACAGGCACCATATTGGAAACCCAGTTTGAGTGCCGAACAGGAAAAATAATCTTAGCTTTCAAGAGTTTATTGAGTTCTGATTTTATTTGACTCTCTAAGTTCGGATGTATTTTCCTCAACTTTTGTTGGACTGGTTTTTGTTCAGAAAGCATTGGAATGGTATGCTGGATGATTAATGTATCGTATGTTTTTAAGTCATCATACTTCCAAGTGAAGACATGCTTATTTTTTCTTAATAATCTAATAAATGCTATCCTTTCTTCCATAGAAAGCCCTAGTCCTAAATTGATATTTTGAGGGTTCTGCTCAGTACCGAGATTTATCAATTCAAATCTTAAGGTAGAACTTTGGAGTTTTGAATTGGTTACTTGTTTGAACCTGTCTTTAATGTCGTAGAGATCTTCAAGTTTAACCACAGGTTTTGGTATTGAGTTTTCCTCATGCTTTTCTTTTATATGAAGATCATGATCGCTTTCATCAATGATCTGATCATTGTAGTACTTGTCGGAAGTCAAGAAATGTAAGATGTCTTCATCGTGATTGAACACTCGCCAATTGGTGACGTTGTCAGGAATTGATGGTCTAAAAATTAACTCTACTGAAAATCTCTCTGGGCTATAATCTTTGGAAGGTAGGAGTTTAGAAGCAACATTGGCTAACAAGTCAGCTGTTGCATTCTGGGATCTGGGAATAGGTGAAATATTGAATGCTAAAAAATGAGATATAAGTTCTTGGACCAAAGACTGATAGTGTTTGAGGTGACTAGAAAGACAGTGAATTGTATTTCTAACTTGTTTAATGACAATCTTTGAATCGCCAAACACTTTCAAATATTGAACTTTCAGGCCAATAGCTTTATATAGTCCTTGCACCAAGGCCTCATACTCAGCCTATTATTCGTGCATTCAAATTCTAACCTACAAGAAAGCAATGCTTTTTCTCCCTCAGGGCTGACTAAAATACACCCTGCTCCCGATCCTTCACTGGATTTAGAATCGTCAAAATATAAAGACCAAAATAAAGAATTATCAACAATTTTATTTACAGTATTCTCAGCAACATTAACTCATATTGATCTATCGGTTTGTGAAAAATTTTCGATTTGGGATGTGAAATTGTTTACTGAGAGAGGAGATGGTTGGGCAATATAATTGCCAAAGAATGATTCAGAAGAATAATTCCCCAAAATATTATTGTTAAATGCAATTGGTTGATTCTCTTGTTTGAATTCTGTGACAATATGGGTCATGTGTTTCTCCCGATTGATTTTTATTTGATTTGCCTTTCCCTTATAGGGTAGCCACGTATGAGACCAATCGGTAGAAATATACCCATGGAGCTTCTCAGACCAATCCCTGCTCAAGATTAAACCATAAAACTCAGGTATATCATTGATTAAGATATCAATTCTTTGAACTACTCGTGGATCAGCCGATAACCTGATAGTTACAGAGTTTATCTCCCCTAAGACCTGGACTTTGGTTCTATCTAATTGCACAATGTGGATTGAATACTTTTGGGGTTCTATGTTCAGTTTAGAACAAACTGAAGCTGGCATTATATTAGAGGATGCCCCTAAGTCAATCAAACAGTTGCGTAGATTTTGATTGTAGATTTCGTAGGTTAAGAGGAAAGGGGGGGGGGGGGGGGTTATGGGAATTTCATCTATCTCCAATTAGAATCGTATCAGTAGCCTCAACTCTACGAGAAGGTGGTTGTCCTGAATCATTTGCAGCCTTAGCACTAGGAAGAGGCGAAGAAAGAACTGCATTTAGTTCCTTAAGAAGCAATTTCTGCTGATGTTTTAATTTGCTAAGTTCAAACATGGTGATGTTTGCCTTAGTCTTCTTCATGTCATCAACAATATTGTAATCCATTGAACCCGATACTACCAACGTCTTGGATGTTGAAGGTATATTTGAGGACAATGGTTGGTTTTGAGGCACTGTTGCAGCCGGCTTCTTTGTGGGTACCTTTTCCTTTGTAGTATTAGTACCTGCACTCCTTTTCTTTGAACTTGCCTGGACAGGTTCAGGGGCACTTTTGCTCCTAGTAGTCACATGAAAAGCTTCTTGTTCAGTTTCGGTGTCGGAGTTAGGCAATATGAAGTCCCACATTCCATGGCATTCAACAACTTCCCCTTCTTTGAATTCATCGGATGGTGCAATTGTTTCATCATCTTCTTCTTCCTCAGGGTCTGAATCTACATTAGATATAACATTTGGTGGTTTTGACTCAGGTTTCTTAAAATTCCTATATGGTTTCTTTGTTGAAGTTTCTGCTACTTGCTTTTTAATTTCAACCATTTCATTTGACATTGTTTTGAGGACCTTTTGTAGACCCTCCATATCATATGGATCTTTGGTGATTTTTTTCTTTGAATCATCCTTGAAAGAAACTCTTTTGGATTTCCTATCTTTCAGAGCAGCTTTCTTTTCCAAAGCGATAATACGTTTTTCCACAGCGAGGGCTTCTTTCATGCTTTCGGCCAAAGTTGGTTTCCCAGCCCTATGTACAAAAATGGCTATATTTGAAGGTAAGGTTGTGATGTACCACTCGCATCTAATTTGTTCACTTGGCTTGGAATCGGTGGGGATTTTATTCAAGAGCTTATTGAGTCGGGAGTTAAACTCCTTAATTGGTTCTCTAGATTCAATCCTTAGATTTGAAAGATCATTAATCAGTGTGGCCAAGGATCTATCATCGCCATATTTGGTAAGAAACTGCTCCCAAAAGATATTCCAACTGGTAATGGATCCAAAGGGCAAGGAAAAATACCAAGACCCAGTTGATCCTTGTAACGTGTAGGGGAAAGCCTAACTACAACATCTTCTTCTGTTACTCCTTTTAGATTAACTAACAACATGAAATTATTTATGTGTTCCTCAGCTAATGTTCCAGCGCCTGGATTAAACTTTGGTAACCACTTCTCAGGATAATCAGGTAATGGATGTAATGGTGCAGGCATAGTGACTGCACCAGGGCTATTCCATGGATTTTGAGCCATCTTGGGAGTACCAACGACTACAGGTGGTGTTCCAGGTGCTTGGGGAGGAGGTGGTAATGAAGACTGAATAGGTTGTGATGTTGAAGGTGGTGATCCCTGGTGAATAATAATATGTAATGGGGAAGTGGATGTTTGACTTCGCACTGGAGATGATGAGATGGAAGATGATGGAGAAAAGGTCTCACTACCAGAACCTTCAGTGTTCTTTTTAGCCTTTTTCCTTTGGGGTAAAGGCAAATCAGCTGGTTCAATGCTGAGTTTTTCGCTTTGAAGTCTGGTGAGAGGATGAGGAAGATGGAATTGCGAAGTCTCATTGCCTTGAGATACTTCAGATCTCTGAGGTGATATGGAAAAGCCTTGAAGTTTCTGGATGATAGACTGAACTTCAGGGGACTCCGAACTTAAACGTTCTGAAGTATGATGGGGTTGAGCAGTGGTAGTTGATCCCTCTTCTTCTCGTTTGGACACTGGTGTTTCAAAGTGCAAACGGGAGGTCCGAGGTGAGGTGGAGGGTGATTTACTTTGAGAATGGTCTGTCGGTTTTGATTTTCTCACCATTCATAGTTGATGGCCCTCCTTCTAGCGCAAAAAATGTTGATGCCCCGAAAATCGTTGCATCAACATTGGGGGATAACCACCCGGTCCGGACCTTAATACAGCTCCTTTTCCATTTGGGATGGTGGCTCCGACTCGATATAATGGGACCAATTTCCCAGTAATGAATAAAAGGGGTGGATGAGTGATTGGTTTTCTAATAAGTGATAATGAATGGAGGACTTAATCTATAAGCGAAAACACAAATGACTATTCTATCATGAGAAGCTTCTATTCTTAAGTGTAACGTTTGATGATATGTGTTCGTCAATAGGCATATAGATGACACTATTCAAATAAACAAAGACATTCATTTAAATAATAATTGCTTCGTTCAAATAGTTGAACGAAGTAATTGCTAAAACATTGTTACACTTCTCTTTTTATATTACTGATACATGTATGATTAGAAGAATAGCAAACTGTAAACATCCAGTAGTGGAAAGTATAAAGACTGCTGTTAAAACACATGGATATATTCAATAATAGCAAGAATGATCAAATAACAATTCACATAAAAAGAATGAATTCAAACATAGATAACAGTACCACATGAGCTGCAAATCATTCCCAACGTCAATCGCAATTCGAATTCCTTCTTCCGACTCAGAAATACTTTTAAATAAAGGCAATAGTGCACATCCACATAAAAGCTTCGTTATCAAAATTGAAATAATTGGTCCAGTTTTCATAAAAGAATATGCCTGAAGTATAATAGTGCAACTTCAGGCTTAAGTCATATACAAAAACTTACGACCCTTTCTAAATACATGAAAGGGTCTATAAATACTAAATTAAACTAACAAACTACAAAATTAAAATGCTACTAAATTGGTATAACTCGATCTTGAATATCTCCCCATAACAATCTGGTAGTCGGCAACATGATTCATCACTCTGACTATTTGCCTTTTGACCTGAGTTGGCATATCGCCAGCATTAGTTCCACTTCTTGAGGGCGGCTGAGACAAGAATTGATTTCAGCAGAATAGGTGGCATTGCGTATATCGGGAATGACACCCCCGATTGCATCCGTTAGGCACTTGAGGGTGGCTCTCTGGCTGTATGGTTTTACTAGGAACAACCAATAGGTGTCCCAAGTTAAACTTTTAATCCCTGTGATCAATCTCCCATTATTTTCTAGCTCTTGGTAACATGATTGCTCCAATGTTTTGGTCGATAGTAATTTACCTGGTGTACATTGAGAGATCATGTTAGATAAATAGAGAGTATCGTTAATCAATTCAATCAAATTGTTCATAGATAATTTGCATCTAGAAACCGCTCTTTCTGCCTTCATCAATTGGGACTGCCACTCCATGAATAGAATTTCTTTATGGGATTCTAAGATTTTAGGCAAGTTCGCTGCCTGTCCCTCATTAGTGTCCTGCCAAGTAAGAAAATCCGTTAAGGTCTCATTGCCTTTCTCTAAGTCCTGTTTGGCATCAACTGATTTATCTATTATAGATTTTGTTATGTCACACAGAGGTTCAACTTGGGCAATTTTATGACACAACAATCTTATTTGTGTTATCAGTGCCTTATTAATCTGTATTGCCTCTCCTATGAAATCGGCAGGCTGGGGAAGACTCTTGAACTTCTCTATTTGAGCTGATAATTGAGCAATTTGCTCATCTTTTGTCTTTACCATCTGTTCATTCATTGTATTCAATTTTTCTAATGCCTCCGATAATTCTTTCTGTCTCTGAATTGCACCCAAGTCTGCCCTTTGTTTCTCTTCATGCCACTGTTTGTTCAGTTGGTTATTTAACTGTTGCTGCATGGACAATTGCTGTTGTAGTTGTTCTGCTTTCTGCTGTCCCTCCGATAGCTGTGTTTGTAATGAAGCGATCGCCTGGTCCTTTTCTCTTAACACATTGCTCACCTCCGACGCCTTGTCCATGGTGGCCGCCGAATAGGCTCCAGCATATTGGGACAACTTTGTCAGGTCATCAGAAGGATCAAATTCTTCCTTCCAAACTACATTGGTTGTTACTGTTTGTTCAGGGAAGAGGGAAGGTTGATCAATCCTTCTCCTTTTCCGCTGTTGCTTTATTACAACCCTATGTTTTGAGCTATAGAAGACATCCAATGGAGGAATATCCTCCACCTGCAAAATGATTTGATCCGAAGGATCCTTGGGAATTATTTCTAATTCTATAGTAGGGGGTAGACCGTTGGTTCCTTCGCTTGGAACCTCTTTCGATGCTGTATCCTGTGTATCAACCACTTTGGATGTATCGACATCCCTTGAGCTCTCAAGATTGCTTATAATTGAATCAAATTGCTGCCATTCCTGGAGCAATCTCGGGTCAATCTGAGTGTCGACATTCACATCCTTGCTGCTCTTCTCCTGCTGCCTTCTTTGTTCCTCCTCACATATTCTCCCTTGTTCTTTCCTTTGTGCTTCCTATCTGTCTTTCCTCTGTGCTTCTTCCTGTTATTTCCTCTATGCTTCTTCCTGTTCTTTCCTCCGAAGTTCCTCCTGCTCTCTTCTTTGGACTTCTTCAAAAATTTCTGATGTAGCAGGAGGTTCGTTGGTAAGTTGCTGTTCAGGCTCGCTTGACTGTATCATTGGGGCAGTGGCTAACAAATCTAGAGGCAGAGTTTACAACCTCTGCTCTCTAAGTTTGTTAAATTCAACTAACCCGTCGTCGTGGTATCTCATTTTAGCTATCGCTTGCACCTGAAATAGCGACTCGGCCGAGGAGAACAGGTCATCAAACTCATCTTCTTTATGTTCAAATTTAGTGAGTTTGGCCTGCTCTAGAACATTATAGATGACTTTGTTCGGATCAAAGTGTCTGTTAGGAAGAGTGGCGAGCTTTAGTATATTAATCTTTTCCGCCTCTTTCTTTGCATGCTTATAATCATGCAGAGTATAGACGCCACACCTTAGAGGAAAAGGAGGCCAGACTTGCTTCTTTGAATTCCTTAGACTCTTTGTAGCTGATGCGGATGTAAGCTGATATGCTATCTCTCGAGCTAATAGTTTGTCTGGTATATACAAGGGGAGGATATGAGGCCTGGCCTGACACCCGAAAACTCTTACATAGGTAAATTTTTCTTCCTCGAACCAGGTTCCTAAGGCTGTCAAGTCAATCTCTGCTTGAGAGGAAATCTTAGGGGCAGGTTTATTAAAAATTGCATAGTAAATAGGTAGCATGAATCCATTGGCAGACTTGATATAGTGGTGTTTATAATGGGCTTTCCACAACTTCTGGTGATAGATATGAATGGGCATGGGGTCCTGTGGAGTCCATCTCCACCCTAGCATAGGAAACTCGGAATTAAAACAGAGGGTGTCTAAAATGTAGGCACTAAAGTAAAATGGAGGGACAAATCTATCAGTAACACGGGATTTGTTTCAACTCAAGGATAGCTGTTGCTAACTTATCAGATAATATATTCCCCCAATCCATGATTTCACTATTGCATGCTGCTTCCATCAAAGGTACCATCTCTATGGAAAATTTTGAGGAGTCATGCAACCCCCAAATTCAACACATCATAGCTCCAGCATAACAATAAGGAGAGCATAAGGAATCGACGGAGTAAGTACCCGAAGACTCATGTTTGTGTTTCGCTGGGTTTTGTCTCCATTCCCGTATAGGCGCTGAATCAGTTTCATTTTCATCTCTGAACTTTTCCATAAATTCTTTGTTATACTTCTTCTCTAGTTCGGGCAAATGGTACATTTGTCTCAAATCATTGGGCTGAAACGAACCGAATACTCTCCCATCAATAGTGCAGAATGTTCCGTTCGTAATTGGAATTTCTTCAACGGCCCATCTCACCACATCTGTATATGGAAGAATTTTCTCTCGAGCCGCTATCCTGTGTAGGTAGGAATTAGCCAAATCCTTTAGAGTAGCATCGGATTTCCGGTTCGAGCCTGCTGTAGCTTGTACCAATGTTTGCTGAGGTTCTTGGCTTTGAGCAGGTTGTAGATGCTTTGCCAAGTAGTATTACCGAGACCAAGACATGTGGTATCTGAGATTAATCCTTTTTTACTTGGTCCCGAATCGATAGCATGTTGTCCTGTTACCATAGAGGTTGAAGCATTTCCGAATTTCTTAGATTTCTTCCCCATTTGTCCTGAATTCGCTACTGCGGAGAAGCTCTGCACATGAGATAAAATGAACGTAATGTGAAGAATAGATGGTGAAAAACAAGTATGAAACAATTATGCCAATCAATGAATAATGGAGGATTAACATAAGGCTCCCGCGGATACAATCTCTTGAAGAGATTTTGGCATAACTGCTCCATTAATTGGCCGTTTAAGCCTGTCAATCATTTAAAAGCTCATCATATCCTTTATTTTCCGAATAGTCCATTTAAGCGTGGATTTGATTTTTTGGCGGTTGGGTGCAAGTGAATCACTATCGGGAAGAGAAAGGCTTTTAATAATAATTAATACAATATACCCACGCCATATCAATCCTTTTTGAAAGTCGCGCTTGGATTTATCGCAATCGGGGATCAAAGGAAAGCTTGAGTAGTTTCATTTATGTTATTGTGGAATCCCCGATTACCGATAGCGATATCGCTAATTTGCATCGGGAGATTTTAGGAGAAGACTTTTCGTTGTATTCATATCGCACTCCCCGATAGCCGATAGCGATATCGCATCGGAGCAAGGAGAGGGGCCTTTTGTTATGATTGCTTATTTTCCCGATAGCCGATGGTTATTCGCGCTTGTCACACCGGGGAAAACCAATGGGTCCTTTATTATGCATCCTTTGTTATTGTGATATGCGATCTTGCGATCGCTTTATCGCAATAATAAAGAATTATTCATTTTTTATTATTAGACCGATTATATATTAACTCAAAAGGTTTTATAATATTTTGTTTGTTTCCGGACCTTTTGAGTAATGATAAGTTGATACCAATGTAATCTAAAAGGGATCCATTTCATATTATAATTTTGAAAGTAAAATTTTATGAAATTGGGGGTTGTTGTATAGCACAACACACTTATACAAATTTATGGGGAAAAAACCTCCTTGAAAGGAGGACTACTTTCCCCTTTAAAATCCCTCAAAAAGTGGATCTGGTCCCCAACAATAGGAATCTTTACTAAATGTTGAGTTTTGGCTTCTCCTGTTGCACAAAACACATCCATGTATTTTCTCAATTAGAGGATCTTCAGAATTTGTTCAATAATTTCATAATATAGTATTCGTTTATTATCCAATCCTTTTCCATCTTGTAGTAGGGAGAAAGTCCCTAAATTATATCATTTTGTAGATCTTCAGAATTTGCCCAATATTCTCAGAATATTTCACAAAATAAATAATATTAGGCACATAATAAGAAAGGATAAATTGAATTCTTAAGGACTCATTAAGACTATGAATTAACTCTATAATGTGCAAGTAAGGGGGTTAAACAAATGTTTAAAGTGCCTAGGAATGAACAAATGGGTCTTATAAAATATCCAATTCCATCAAATGATGTCAAATACATGGGGATACTACATATATCCAAGATAGAAATCACAAGATGGAGACTGTTAGAAAATGTTGATTTTGGGCTTTCACTTCCTAGTATGGATACTGTTGGGCAATTTAATTGCTTAAATTGATTTCATTAAATTATCAACCAGGGATACTCGTAAGCTTGTGATGATGCCAGCAAAATATACGCAGGAGTAGGCAATTAACTCTATGTATAACTAAATGATTTATGATTCAATATAATATGCAAGGGAAGAGGCTCCTAATTGAGGAGGTCCTGGTTGTCCTTCCCTATAGTATTATAGATTGAAAAGAAATAATTGATCACATAAAACTAGAAACTTGAAATAAAGACAAGAGAATGAATTTTAATTGTTGTTCAGATTCAAATAGAGAGAGAGACTAACATAGTCCATTGATTGTCCCCTCATATACTGATCCAAACTAAACTAAGATTCATTCATAAGCATAAGAAATGAAATAACTTTAAACTTAAAAGCAAAAGAATGAATTTCAATTATCATGCTAATCAAATAGAGAGAGCCTAACTTAGACCCTTGATTGTCCCCTCATATGCTGATAAGATTTTAATTTAAAACTCATTCATCAATCACAAAAAAATCCTCAAACATCTAGGCAATTAAATGAAATAAGATCTATTTTGAAATAAAATGTTTCTTTGATCCTTTTAGAGTGAGCTCAATTCTCTTAAGAACAAAGTGACTAATTATTCCATATACTACATTAAGACAATTTATATCTAGAACTATAGAATGGAAATTTATTTAAAATGAAGCTTTATTCTATTCCATCATAAGTTGGATACATGCTCCAAGAGTCCTCCTTTTGGAATGGAGGAGGCGCTCCTATTTATACAAAAATTTAAGCAACTAACTCATTAATGGGGATACACTAATGCCTCATATGGTTACAACCAATATGAGACACATATTCCTTTATCCATGATTTTTCTCCATGAGATATGCTTGACCCCTATCCCAAATCTCCTTCAAATCTTCAAGAGAATTCCAATTTGAGTCTTGGAGGCCACATAAGAGTATCTTGGAACCTTCCAAATCACTTACACATGTCACTAAACTCAGTCCACCTTTAGGTATAAGAAAATACATGTTATTTTTCTAACTTTTAATCATAGATTCACTTTAAATGCATAAAATAAATAACTTTGGAAAATGAAACTATGAACCCATATGGTAATGAAAATATAATGATAATGTGATGAAATGAGGTGACAAAATGAGGATAAAGGTGAAAATGGAGTGAAAATGTATGCTAATTTGGCGGCCCAACAGATACCCTATATTTGAAGGCATTTTAATTCTAAATAACCAGTTCAAATGGAAGCATAAATATATGTTTGAAAAGATTATTTTGATACCTTTTCAATGGTATATGGAGCTCCCTCTAACTCCATAGGAATAAGGAGATATGAAAGATTTTTTCATGTTAACACAACCAAAATGTACATGTTGGCTCAACCAGTTTTACAAGTTAGCCCCACAAGTGCACATAGAAACACTATAAATAAAGGATATATGCGGGACCATATGGGAAATAAGATATTTGAGGTGTGCAAGTGAAGTTGGGGAATACTCTTTTGGTTTTAAAGGTTGAGAAAAAATGTGATTTGTGGAGTGAATGAGTCATCTTGATTTTCTTTCCTATTTTCTTCTATGATGTTTCCGATCATGAAATTTTGAGGAGATAGAGGCAATATATTTGTGTACACATGGTAAAAATTTCAAAAAAAGGTTTAATACACTTTTGGAGATATGATCTAAGGAAGGTAGGGTTTAAGAACTCTCTTGAAATCTTCTTCAAACAGGGTCGCTTGGAATTTTCGCTATAACTTTTCTTTTATGATGCTTTAAACTATGAAACTTGAGGAGATAGAGGAAATACATCTAGGTATCCATGGTAAAAGTTTTATAATCTGGTTTACTATAAGTTCATATATATTCCCTATGGAAGATAAGGTTTTTGAATAGACTTGAAATTTTCTTTAGATAAGTAAGTTTGGAATTTTAGCCATAACTTATTTCCTGAGATGTTTCAGAACGTGAAACTTACAGAGACTTGTGGAGACATATAGAAGTACCTTAGGTAAAATTTTCAAACTTTGGTTTGGTATTATTTCAGGGATATGCCTTTTGTAAACCATGTTTTTTAATAGTATTGAAATCAAATTCAAACAAACTATGGAATTTTTAGATTTTTGAGGAGGCATATAAAATTTCATTAGGTAAAAAATATCATAATCAGATTTGCAAAATTCGATACCTGGCATGTTGCAAAAGTATTCCCTTGGGAAGAGGTCAGGTGACAAAAATTTCTAGGAGAGGTGGACCTGGTGAAGGCAGAAGCGACAAGAAGACCTATTGAAGGCAGAAGCAAATAACAAACCTAGTGAAGACAAAAATAACAAACAAGCTAGGTGAAGTAAGATGGTGCCTATGAATATTTTCGATAGTGGGGATTGGTGTCTCTAGTAGGATGATGCCTAAAAATATTTTTCGTAGTGAGGGTTGGTGTCTCCAGTAGTTTGTTTCCTATGAATACTTGAATTCATACCCACTATCAGTATAAGTGTGTGCTCAAAAGTTACTATATTATTTCCATTGATGCAGTGTTATTTAGTTTTGGCTTGTATTTGCAAACTATCCATCACTAAGGGGTTTATGTCACCTTCATATATTTTCTTATACTTTGATTGCATATCTAAGTTGAATCAACTCTCTACATCATAAAAACACTTTCTCTATCATCGGGAGAGAGGGAAATCCTTTGTATAATGTTGCATGTAATGATTTTTCTCATGTAGCTTAACTTTATCTGCTTTAATTTTTTCCAATTTTGCTACAAGATCCTTATTTTCTCTTGGGATAGTGGTATCTCACCACTAGTAAATATGCTAGAGGCCATAAAAACCCTTTCTCTTGGCTACCCATTCTCAATGTTTGCAAGTATCTCATTATTATTGACAAATAGAGTTGAGAAGCCTAGAATGTTGGGCCAAATATATTATTTTCGCAAATATTTTATTATGTTTGAAGATGCATTCCCTCATTTCCATCATTGGCATGTTGTTGATTGGAAATGAAAACTAGAGAGAATGGTCCAAAAATATCAAACATACACTCATTTTCAATGATTTGTGGTATGACATCTATGAAGGGGAGGAGGATAGTGAACCTAAGAATCCTACATTACACAAGAAGCTACCCATATTGGAGAACAAAGAAAATAAATCATATTCCTTGATTGTTGCATCAGTAAATGAAGAGGTGAGTTGTCATATTATTTCCATTATAGAGTCTTATGGTGCTCTAAAGAAGTTAAAGCTCCAAATTGGAGCTTGGGAAACCGTTGGTGAAACTCTTCAACCTAGAGTTGAATGATGATGACCCCATTGCCTTATATTTTGAGATTAAATCCACCATGCATGACAAGATGCCATTATAGTAAAGATAGATATTCCTCTCACAACATTCATCAAAGCCATCTACCCTACATATTATTAGTATCTTGAATCTATGCAAGCTAATGACCAACTGAATTCTATTACATTTGACTCTTTGGTGGAGAAAGTTGTAGGATGTGAGAAATCCTTTGGGAAGAGGAATATGGAAACCCATCCCCCTAAAGAAATAATGTTCCTTTGTTAAAAGGGGAACAGTTAATCACATGATTCTTCTAAAGGAGAAAGTAGTAAAAGAGGATATGGAAGAAATAACTTCAAACATAAGGGGGTAGACATAACCATGGCAAGAGACCTAATATTCACTATGTCGATTGTGGAAGAAATGGACATGATGCACTGAAATATAGAATCCCATAATAGATGATCAAATAAAAAAAAATATTAGAAATAAGACAAAGGTAAAATATGAGATGCAATAAAATGTAAAGTAGATGAATCTACTCATTACATTGTTTCCAATTGCATTATTGAAGTAATTGAAGATTTGTTCATATTTCATTTGGCTCTAGAAGAGATTCTTGGTCGCTTGACAAAGGTGCAATATGCAACATGAACTTATGGAGAGACTACTTTGAATATTTCAGAGACAATGTATATGGCATAGTATATATTGTAAATAAATCAAGTTTGTTTAAACTACCTAGATTCCATGATTTTCTCTATATGATGTACTTTATCTTCCAAAGCTACAGAGATTTTTTTTGTCCCTTGTGCAAATTTGACAACAAGGCCACTCCATTTACATATTTGACGGAAAATTATAAACAAGTAATTACTTTCACAACAAGATTGTCATTATTAGAGTGGAATATGAAAGACTAATGAAGCTAAAAGGGACATCTACGCATGCACAAAATTATACATGTATATCTCATCATGATGAAGGTACATTTCCATCTAGTCTTCTATGGCATGCTATATCTAGAAATACCAATTATAATAACCTTTTTTTTTTATTGAAAAAGAATGTAATTTATGGTTTTCCTACTATTCATAGGAAACTAAAACAATGTGATGATTGTATCCTTGGAAAACAGGGGAAACAACCCTTCCATGATTCACCTTCTAGAGCATGTAGAAAACTTGGACTAATTAATTTTGATTTGTGTCTCCCAATGCCTATTTTATTTCCTAATGAAAATAAATATACAATGAATTATTGATGATTAGACTATAATGTGTTGGGTTTACTCGTTAAAATATAATTCCCAAGCTTTTGAAAATTTTACAAATTTTCATGTATGGCTTCAAAATTAATCATATTCACATATTGGTTTTGTTTGTACTAATAATGGAACATAATATACATCTAATGAATTTGAAAATTATCTTTGTCAATGTGGGATTCAACATTAGACCATCATACCATACAATCCTCACAAAATGGTGTAGCTAAAATAATGAATAGGACTATCTTGAATATGGTTCATTCCATGATGTTTTTCAAAATTGTAAAGCTGATGTTTTGGGATGATGCAATTTTATGAGAAATAAATGTGAAAAATTGGTGTCTAGCTCATGCTATTAAGAACAAGACTCCTTATGAAATATGGCATGGCCAAATTCCTTTAGTGATGCATCTCAAGGTATTTGGTTCCACCTACGGTGCCTTGATTTATAAGTAGCAAAGAAACAAGCTTGGTGCAAGGAATAAAAAGTGTATATTCTTTGGGTACTCAAATACCACCAAGGCATATCATCTTTATGTTGAGGTACACAAATTTTATTCTTTTTGGAGATGTAATTTTTTTTTTAAGCTTCCAAGACTGATGAGACTATTGGTGAACAAATTTTTCATCTAGATAGATTCACTGATGTAAAGATATATCATGAATTTGATAATGACATTCAACATATTGAAGGGGGGATCCCTATCTTGGATCAATCTCTAAAATCTAATTTTGAAGCACCATCTTCCCATCATGAAATTTTGGCCACTTCATTAAATAAGGAAGGTCCTTTGAGTGATGTAATTGACATGAATAAAAGGTTGAATATCATGCAACACCATATCAATCAATAGATCATCCTGGACCATCTCATACAAGTTCAACAAAGTGGTTCATCAATACATAGAAGAAGTGTTCATCTTGATGAAATCAGAAAATAAGAACCAAAGGTTCCACCAAACAAGATGGAGGTGATGGAGATAACTCTAATTCAAGTGATGTAAATGATATGGATGTTTCATATGATTGTGAATTGAATTTATCTACTAATTTTGAACCAACTTCATCTAAATAGGTTTATTTTCATGATGATTTCAATGAAGAAATGCAAAAGGAGTATGATGCTCTCATCAAGAATGGGAAATGAAGTTGATGGACCCTCCATTTGGAACCAAATCAATTGGTTGTAAGTGGGTCTACAAGAACGAAGTAAAATTAGATGGCTCACTTGGAAAGAACAAAGAAAGGTTCGTGGAAAAATAGTTTGCAAAGAAAAAAGGTGCTTGTTATGAGAAGACTTCCCCCCACGACAAAATGTGCCATATTCCATACTCTATTTGCCTTGGAAACACAAAATGGATGGAAAGTCGATTAAATGGATCTGATGGATAATATTTTAACTAGAGACCAAAAAGATAATGTCTTCATGTCTCAACTAGAAGGTTTTGTTGTGAAGGGACAAAAACAAAATGTAAGAAAAATCATCAAATCATTATATGGATTGAAACAAACAATGTAAGCCTGGTATGAAGAACTAACTAAGAATATTTTGAAATTGAACTTCAAACACTTTAATCTTGATGGTGAAACTTTATTTGTTGAGAAAGTTGGAAAAATTGTGGTATATCATGTAGTGTATGCAAATGATTTGTTGATGTTAAGGAACAACAAGAACTATATTATATCCATAAAGAAAGAATTGAAAAATGGATTTGAGATGATATAATTGGGACATCTTCACTATTACTTGGGAATAGAAGTGACTTAACATCCAAAGTATATATTCATCTCCCAAAATAAGTACATTAGAGAATTTTTGAATAGATTTGGCATGGATGAATGTAACCCTCTTTTTACTTTAATGGAACAAAATTTGAAGCTCAATTCAAAATAAGGAAATGAATTTGAGGATGCAACCAAGTACAAATGACTTGTGGAAGTATTTTCTACCATACCACCACTAGACGAAATATTTTTGTTGTTGTTGGGATTCTTTTCAAGTTTGTGCAAACATCTTGTGAAGGACATTGGTTTGCTGCAAAGAGTTATGAAATACTTAAAGGGAACTCAATATTTTGAACTAAAGGTGGATGGATTTAATCTTGATTGGATATTCTAGTTTATACTTTTATCGAGACAAATAAAATGGACCTTTGAATTCAATCTATCTCATGAGGCTTGGATCAACATTTGTCTCCTAGAAGTCACACAAACAATCAGTTTCAACAAATTCCACAACATAAGTAGAATAAATCACAATTGCGGAAGCAACATAAGATATTGTGTAGTTTAGAAAAATACTTGAATATCTGTAGGAGAAACATGTGAAGTCTACTCCACTTCTAGTTGAAAATACTTTTCCACCAAGTTGGCCAAGAATCCAAAATTCCATGCTCAAAGTAAGCACATCAATACAAAGTAGCATTTGATTTTGTATCATGTAGATGCCAAGGAAAATAATGTAACCCCTATATTGTTATTTATGTGTCCCATAGATGCCCATTATTGTTTTTGTTGTGCCTTTACATTATTATTGTGATGTAGGCCCTAATTATAATTTTACCATTTAGACTCTTATATATACTAAACATGCCTTGTCATTTGAATCATCAAAGAATTTTCCATTGTATTATTTGTACAAGGAGGTTTTCCCCTTGAAGTGGACTGTACTTATATGTTCCTTATCATTTTTAAGTCCCAAGGATCATAAAATTTGGTATGTTATCTCTTGATCCTAGGGTTTTGCTGCTTTAAACACATGATGTTAGAATTTTCACAAAAGTTTTTTTTTGATTTTTTGTGAGGCTTCATAAGGTAAAACTTCACCATGTGCAGTAGAAATATTGATGATTGCGTCTCAAAATTTCTAGTTCGCTATATCTTTGGAGATATGGTCCAATGAAGTTAGGGTTTTTGAATGCACCTAAATTTTGTCTCAAACATGTGTCTAAAGGAAAATCATCATAACTTTCTCTGGGAGCATCCAATTTGACTTCTGTAAAAAAATGAATGAAAGTGCGCATACTGTAGTTTTTTTAAGTAAATTTTTTAGGACCAAAGGTTAAAAAAGTGACATGTGGCATCTCATACAAGTTCTCTATACTCAACTAATCCATAATCAGGTTATTGTTGCAGATTTGGCTAAATTTTATCTTGAAGAATCCAATCTCAGTGTAACTTGTGGGTTGGAAAGAATATAAAACAAGTTACCTCAAGATGAAGTTTCGTACCTTGGGAGGCTGAAATGAAAAATATAAAATAGTTTCCAGGTTGGACAAATCAACAAGCTCAAAATCAAGTAAAAAAAAGCTGTTTATTTTTAAAACTACATAAGTTTTGTTTGAAAAATCAGTTTAAATTGATTCAAAGGGCGTAGTGAAGCATATATATCATTACTTGGTTCCAAAATCCCCCCCAAAAGAAAAAAAAAATGATACACCCATTAAGCCCCTAGAGAGCTCTGTTATGACTTATGAAGAAGAGGAATAAATGCAACATGATATATCAAAATTATGGGACCAAGTGCAACAAATTTCCCTCTCACAAAGGGAAACCAAAATGAACTAGAAGCAATTATGAATTTTAATATTGATGGTGTAAAAGCATAAATAAAAGGGGACATCAAAGTTTTGATAAAGTTTATAAAATAAATGCTTCCTAGTAGTGACAAGGTATTCCATGAAACTCATGATGCGAACAAAAGGAATGTGAATCATGATTTTAGAGACTCCAACTTTGGGTTGAAGACCTACCACATTGCAAATATTGATATGAGGAAGTTTGATGGCAACAATTTGATAACATGGATACTTAAGATGGAGAAGTTATTTGATCTACATGATGTGCAACACATACAAAAGGTACACATTGAATCTTTATGTTTAGAACCCAATCAATTTATGTGGTATAGATGGTTTTGTTCTCATAAATAACTTGTTACTTGGACAATTTTTACAAAAAAATTGATAGCAAATTATGAGGATATAAAGAGAAATACCTTCTTTTCCAATTGATAAATCTCAAGCAAAGGGGTTTAGTTGTAGAGAACATTGAGAACTTAAAAAATAATATTAAGGTAACTAATATTCTAGAGGAGAATATAACTGATGTCTTCATAGGAAATTTAAGGGATAACATCCAACATGAGGTTCAAATTTGGGAACCTAAGTCATTGCAGAATGCGTTCAGGGTAGCAAGAAATGTTGAAAGAATAATTATGGCAACAAGGAGGTCTACCACTCACAACTATAAATATGGAAATGTTGCTACTCCTAGGCTTCCACAAACTACAAGGTTGACACCACAACAACTGGAGGAAAAAAGAGAAAAAGGGATTTGTTACAGTTGTGATAGAAAATATAGTAAAGTTCATAAGTGCATTGAGAATAATTTATTTTACATATATTGTGAAGAGGATGAAGAAAGTGAACAAGAAACATCTAAAGAAGAAGATATACACCAGGAACCAACTCCAGGGGTTGAAATAGAAGAAATAAATCTGACTATATCTTGTAATGTATTGGCTAGAATTACCACTCCTCAAACTCTCAAGATAGAAGGATATATCGAGAAGAAAAAGGTAATAGTGTTGATGGATTCAGGTCCTACCCATAATTTTACTCATTTTAAGATATCCAAGGATTTGAATTGATTTGTAGATCCAACACCAAAGTTCCAAGTGATGGTTGTAGATGGAGGAACTACAAATTGCTCAGGGAAGTGCCATAATATTATCTAACCATATGGAAATATGTATTGAATAGTTCAATGATTGGTATTCCAATGACTGGTGCTGATGTTGTATTAGGAGTCCAATGGCTACAACCATTGGGGACGATAAATTTTTTATTTCAAGAACTTTTATTGAAATTTTTCTGGGAAGGAAAGGAATTTAAATGAAGGGGTATTATAGGGATACCTGGTAAGATAATCAACTTTGATGGTATGCCAAATATTTTGAAGAAGGAACAATGAGGTACAATTACACAATTATGCTCACTAGATGTTCAAAGATCTAAGACATCCATTTCTCTAGATATACAAATAGTCCTTAATAATAATTCCAAAGTATTTGAGACTCCCAAAGGCCTGCCACCTATTCACGATCATGATTATGCTATTCACTTGATTCTAAGGAGTTTTAATCCAAACATCAGACCCTACAGATATACCTAAGCCCATAGGAGTGAAATTGAATGTATGGTTGCAAAAATGCTAGAGGCTGATATAATTCAACCTAGCCAAATTTATAAATCTTCTCTATTAGTGTTGGCACATAAGACAGATGGATCATGGAACATGTGTCTAGATTATAGAGATCTCAACAAGATCGCTATTAAAGATAACTTTCCCATTCCTATCATTAATGAATTGTTGGATGAATTAAATGGAAAAATTTACTTCACCAAGTTGGATCTTCATTTAGGACATCATCAAATTAGAATGACATTAGAAGACATTTCGGAAACAACATTCAGAACTCATGAAGGTCATTATGAATATTTGTTCATGCCTTTTGGCCTTACTAATGCACCTTCCACATTTCAAGGTTTAATGAATTCCACTTTCAAACCATTCCTTAGAAAATTTGTGTTATTATTTTTTGATGATATACTTATCTACAACAAGTCTTGGAAAGGTCATGTTCAACATGTTTACAGGGTGCTCAAACTATTGGGGAAAAATCAATTGTATGTGTTAGCGCTTGGAATTCACCTAGGCTGAGATAGATAAACTCTCAAGGCTACATCAAACCATTTCACCTCGTAGCTAGCCCTACGAGGTATGAGAAGGCTCTCTCGGGTCAAAACTCGATGGATTTTGTCAATAGGATGAGTTGACCAATTAGGAACAAGGATTTTAGGCTAGTAAACTGATATGGGGGATTGGTTTAGAGTTTTTGGATTTTTTGGTGGCAATTGGAGGGAGTGCAATTCAGGGTGCGGGGATTGAGCTCAGTTTTTGCAGGTGATTCCTTGGGGCAAGGTAGGAATCTATGCTGATGCCTTTAGTTGAAAGAGATGATCAGGGAGGAAAGGAGAAAAGCTAAAGAGGGCAAACAATGAATTTGAATCCTCTCTAGACGGCGGAAAACATAAAATTTAAACAAAATTGAAAGCTGAGCATGGCATGCATGAATTCAAACTTTATCACTTCTTTTGTTTAAATAGCAGCAAGAGATTAAGGAATGGAACACATAAACACACTTACAATAACAGTAGGAAGCACACCATCAACATAATAATCCACAAGAATCCACAATGAAGTCTGCAAAACCCTGGCCTTCCTTTTTCTTCAAATTGCAGAAAATACAAGTCAATAATACAATAGCACTTCTCCCTCTAGAGTCCAACCCTGAGAATGAGTAAGAGGAGGCATAATATAGGAGATCCAACTCCTTTCCCCACCTCTAGGGGTCGAGCTCAGCCTCCTAGGAGCTGTTACAACAAATTCTAAATCAATCACTAGATAATAGGCCAGCTCAACAACTTGCCTCTAAAAGTTAGCTAACTGATCCATGCATTAATTTTTCACTTTTTACATCAAATAAGCTTCTAGAAGAGTAAAGAGAGGTAAAATCCATCAAAGTGCCATGAAAATATTACATTTGCCCATCATCTACAAGTAAAAATAATCAACCATAGTCAAAACAGTGTTTTTTGACCCAAAAAGTCATTTCTGGCAAAGTTTTCTCTCATGTCCGTGCCCCCTGTCTCTCGTGTACGCGCACCTTTGCATCATCTTTTGAGTGGGTTCCATTGGTCCAAATCAAGTGCAAGATAGCTCATTGGAAATCTTGGCCTGTCTACTTTCCATCCCAAGTGGAATTTCTGAATTTGGAGTTGTTTTGCCCCCTCAAAAACCATTTCTCCCAAGGTCACTTTCTGCAACTCAAAAAGTGGGCAGAAAGTCATTTTTTTGATGTATTTTGAGCTTTTGGAGGCTCAAATCTCAAAATTAAACTTCTCCTGAGTACTGGTAATTTTTCTCTTGGCATGCCCTTTCCAAAAATGCCAAGTTTGCAAAATTCCGAGCAGTCCTTCAAAATGTCCGCGCGCGCGACGCGGACGCGACACGGGAAAAACCTGTAATTTTACAAAAAATTGGCAAAATGCCCCAAAATTTTCAAAATTTTCATATTTTGATGCTAGATCAATGCTGATCAGTACCATGATGAATGAGGGATGCTTCAGCCAAGATGGAGAGTGGATTTGTCCTTTTCTTCTTCTTCCGGGCCTCTGACAGCTTTCGTTGGAGGATTTTGTTTCTAGCCTTACAAACATGCAGTCTTGCCAAATAGTGTGTCTTCATGTGGCGTAGCAGCGCTTTGTCATGATTTGCCTTTTCTAGTAATCTCTCCAAATGTGCATTTACACGAATAAGCATGGACTCCCGATCAACACGCAATAGGTCACCAGGCCTCCTACGGTTCAAAGTGCGATCACTACGGATCCTCCATAGTTCATCAAGTTCTTTTT